>CABFOW010003316.1:50022-77040 GCA_902141385.1 Timema californicum
TTTTTTTTTTTGCAGCATCTGCTAATGGAGACAATTTATGGACAATTTGAATAATATCTGGATCAAAGATAGTAGATGGCTTGAGACTGCTGATTATTGTTTCGTGGGTGGAATCCTGAGGAGAGCCCGTGGATTCTTTTGAGACCAAATCGCAAGTTGTTGCGGTGCTTTCTTCCCCACGGTTCAATGCTGATATTTTATCATGTAGAGTACTTTTTGGAATGTTGTAGCGCGACGAAGCTTCTCTCAAAGTAAGTTTTTTAGTCAAAACCTTAGTAATCGCAGTTTGTAAACTTGTTTGGTCCCATTTTTCCTTCTTTTTCTTCTCTTCCATTTTTATTTTATTCCGTTCTTCTGTCCTCTGAAAAATTGTATAACAATTATTATAAAAAGTATGAATACTGACAAGAAAAAATAACATGTTCACTGTCCGGCGTTAAGGGACTACTTTGTGTCCGGTACTAGGGGACAGAGAATCGACAGAACTATACATTCCATATCAAAACTATTTTGGAAATCTTCAAAAACTATTATAGATTACGAGCAACAATGGAACACTACCTTTATTAAAAATAAACATAAACAACTGACCACAAATACTAAACTGTAACACTCACCTGAATATTATGTGACGCAGTGTCTTTCCGCCAAGAACAGCAAACAACCACTCCCACTGTTGTCACGTGCGTCACTGGCAAACCGCGTCCCGTGACTTGGTATTGCTACGTACCCCCGCGCCCCTTTCAATCGTCCTTGAATCGCTCGCGTTCTGAGTTGCCGAAATAGTATGAGTTTCCGGCGCTAGGTGCCGTCCGGCGTTAGGGGACTTCCCCCTACTTTAATTTAGCTATAAAAGAGACTTAAATACTTCAGGCAAACTTATCTCCAGTGATGTTAACGCAAACATAATGCTTTACATGCTAATATCGAGCGTGTCAGTGATGAATGCGCCAACAAAGCTACTATAATAAACAATAACAGTTATGTAGTGAATTATATCAGCTCATTGAGCAATGTGAACCTAGTTTTAAGAGTGATTTAGCCACAATGATATTAACTAACCTTGAACCTAGCTTGTTGGCGAACATCTCTTGTATTTCAGGGTCCTTGATGATGCCGGGCTTTAGGGCGCTGCCACTCATAGCTAGTGCTTTGTGGAATTTACCAGCTGATAAAGGAGACAGCACGTGTAAGCCAACACTGCTGCCTCCAGCACCGTGACCGAACACGCACACATTTTCACTGGAGCCACCAAACACAGCTATTTTGGTACTGACCCAGTCAAGTGCTGCCACTTGGTCGAGTAAGCCTAAATTTCCAGGACACCCATCCATCAGCGTCAAAAATCCAAAGATGTTGAGACGATAGGCAGTCGTTACCACTATTACCTGAAAGTAAAACTACTATTATACTGTTATATTTACAGGCACTTAATAAACTTTGGTTATTTAAATATAGAACATCCTGCTTTGAACTAAATTAAAATACCTTTTTTTTTAAATAAACTTGGTTTGCCATGACTCATTTTAGTTATACCTGAGATAAAATAAATAAAATTTCAAAGTCTTATGCAAAGGGTGTAAGTATTTTTTTATATTATTGCTCTACTGTATAGCTCATTTAAGCTAGGTATGTATTTTTCGTGAACCTGGAACAACAGAGCTAGCAGTGAAACTATAAAATATACACTGGGCCCAATTCGTATCCAATTAAGTAAAAATGTTCTTGCTATAGACGGGAAGGTTATTATAGACTTCTTGGATTCCTCTGATCTACATTATATATAAATAATTTGTTTTAATTTGATTATGGCCGTACTCAACAAGATTTGATTCGAGTTTGTTAAGATTAAACAACTTAGGATAACATTTATTGATTTTATACCCCAACTATAAGTGACTTAAACCAAGGGTGTAACTAGCGTTGATGAGCTAGAGGTAAAATATAAACATTGCGAACCCTTGAAAACTGTTCTTTAAAATTTGGATGAGTTTTTATATTGGTACTAAAACTGAGTTTATCGCCGATTTAAGAGTTGGAAGCTCATGGGACTGTGTCTATACCCTAGAGCCGACTCTGCTCTTTGGATTTGCAGTTGATTTGGCGTTAAAGGAAAAAGTGAGCTCTACTTAAATAGGAGGATACACCATTGATCACGTGTTTTAAGACAGAATATTTAAAAAATCATAATTTGATTGGATTCTAATAGGGAAAAGTATATCCAATGTCCGTCCTGAGTATCTACTATGATTGAGCAAAAATTGGACAGCATTTCACTTTTAATATATCAGTAGGATTTTAAATAACCTTGATAACTCTAACTTTCTTTTGTAAAGAATCTTTGCATCGTGGGAAATGCAATAGCTACAACTATTAGAGACCCAAATAAACAAACAATATCAAGACAGTTCAGCAGTAGTGACAACCTAGTCTACACTTATATTGGAAGTTTTTTTTTCAAAAGGAAATCCTGACACACATAATATAAATAAATCCGTTAGCTATTTCCACGTTGCTTCTCTTCAGTCCTTAAGGTCATTCGACCACCAAAATTTTATAGTATTGATATTACAAATATATATATATATATATATGCTAATTGTTGATTAATTACAACCCCTAATCCATGTTGAGTTGCTGGGAATATAGAGTCTAGAGCAACAGCCTTGGTGGGGAGTATTGAATATGTTATCCTGAAACAGAACTAGCTACTATAATGACGAGTTCGAATTGTTATCGTTTAGCAGTCAGATCCGGGTGGTTTTCCCCCAGGGATTTAATGATTGCCTCCCTTGGTTAGTCGACGAGTTTTAGAATAATATGTTGAATGACTTGAAACTATTTATAACCTGTTCGGCAAAAGATAAACCATAATACACTTATCTGAACGGGATGTCAAACCAGGTCCTCTGACCTAAATAATATTGCTGCTTGTAAGGTGAAAAGTTAAAACACCGTATTCTAGAGGGAGAGTTGGAAAATAGTCTCAGCCTGATAGGTCAGTGTTCGAACTCCAACCTATCTATCTATCTATACTCCTATAAGGTGTCTATTTCTAAGTCACACGGTATTCCATAATGAGCCCTACCCACATTTTCACCCCACCTTCGACACCTAGAATATTCTGAATCAAACCCGCGACCTCCCTGTGATGCCTTAGACTACGCTACCAGTGATGCAGGTAATAGATACTGACCGCAATCAACATTAACGTATCTAGGAGATGAAAAGTTGGCAACAAGAGTTACTAACTCCTAAGTGTCCGAGAAGCACTACGCCAAAGAATATAAACTCTGTTATCTTCTACACTGTTCAGCGCAACTTATGATATCTGTCGTTTAGGTAAGAGAATCTAGAATTGACTCTCTCATAGGGTAGTACTTCCATCGCTCTTACCGTGTGACAGGTAGCGTCGCAAAACTCTATGTAGCCTCGCTTGTAAATTACCTGTCTATCACTCACCGCCACGCTGTAAACATTCTCTACCGTCATATAGGCACGCCCCTAAATCGTATATCCCACAAATATTAAATTAATGTAGCCGGGTCTAGACATGCTGAGCGTACCTGAGAGCTAAACGTTATGTATTAACCGCTCCGCTGTCCGATGTTGTTGTTGTTAACTGCCGCGTCTCTTAAACGCATTCAAAGTTCACAATGGTAGGTGAACCGGGTTTTACTCCGGCGCAGGTAAATACTAGTTTTTCTTTATTTAACTCACACACGTCTTCATCTGTTAGAGTACCAAAACGACAGGGTAAAAATACACAAAACTCGCCATCTAGATAGGATATTAAACGTCTCCCGAACTTTGTATTGACAGCTTTTAATTTATCCAGCGAGTACTTTTGATCTACGGTTAGATCACACAACTTTACGGTCTGCACGGCGTCGACAATATTTACCAGCTGTTGTAACTTGTCCATCTTGAGATGCTCTACAAAAGCTTATAAATAGCCAACCAAGTTGGGGCCCTCTTTATACTCTCCCTCGTTCACGAGAAGAACAGGGTCACGATCTATTCTTGTCTCGACTTGTCTGCCCACCAACCTGGCGCCAGGGAAAACCCCGTTGCATGGGTCAATATCTATTCTTGTCTCAACTCGTCTTGTTGGACTGCCATGATGGTGCCAGGGTTGCAACATAACACACGTCATTGAGGTCACGATCTATTCTTGTCGACCCGGTAGACTGGCGCTAGGGTTGCGAAGGAGGAGGGGGTCTCAAGGCAGGTGAACCGATTACCACACTCTACTGCCAAAGGGGGTTACCGGCTGTAATGACCTAAATACTGTAATGACCTAAATACTGTAATGTGTCTCTGCGCATGCGCAAATCGAATCAGGTCTTTGTAAATACCGTTATCTATTAGACACCTTCTACCCGTCGCTGGGTATGGATGTGTCTTGTCGCCGCTCTGTTCATGGATGGTGGAGCATCGTGTGTGTGTGTGTGTTGTCATAGACCTGGGAGTAGTTTTTTCACTCTACATCTAGGCATATGCCTGTTCAAACTTCCCAACAGCATAATTAGTATTTACGCACATAATCAGAGTGGGTAGTAAGACGTGGTGATTGAATCACGGTCTACCCGTATTCAACAGTCTACAGGGCGAGATTTGTACCCAGAACTTTCATCTACGGGCAAACCAAACTTACGTCGCGCACTCCATGATTCAGATATATTGAATAATTGCTCGATTATTACGCTAATGTGATTTGTGGCAGGAAGATGAAACGTATCCGAAAAAAAAACCAGCCTCAATAGCCGGTGTCATTGACCTCAATATCTATTCCTGTCTCAACTCATCTTGTAGGGCCGACATACAGGCGCCAGGGAAAACCCCGTTGCCAGGGGCAATGACCTCAATATCTATTCTTGTCTTGTCTGCCCGCCAGCCTGGCGCCAGGGAAAAACCCCGTTGCCTGGGTCAATGACCTCAATATCTATTCTTGTCTTGTTAGCGCCAGGGAATATCTCGTTGCCCAGGGTCAATGACCATTCTTGTCTCAACTCGTCTTGTCTGTCCACCAACCTGGCGCCAGGGTTGCGACATAATACACGTCATTGAGGTCACGATCTATTCTTGTCTTGTCGACCTGGTAGACTGGCACCAGGGTTGCGATGGAGGAGGGGGTCTCAAAGCAGGTGATCCAATTACCAAACTTTACTGCCGATCGCCATAGCGAAAGGTTCATCCTGCTTATTCCAGGACAGAGCCTTGTGACAGAAGAGCCAATGTTCATTATACCCCAGGCAGCCATACCGCGATGTTCTAATAAACTACAACGCCCTAAAACTCCAGCACCTCTATCCTACCAATTAATTAATTAATTAACAATCATTAATCATTAAGAATCAACACCACTGCTGCCTGGCAATACTCGTTCTAGCCCTCTACCGCTATAGACAGAGAGGTTCTAATCGATGAATAAAAACTCCAACACCTCTATCCTACCAATTAATTAATTAACAATCATAAATAATTAATCATCAAGTGTAGCATTGGACGTTATAAGGGAGACGCTAAAACAAAACAAATAGAAGAGACTTACTGCATTCACCTGTCGACTGGGCCTGCCTGGAACAACGGCTCAAAACCTCCGGACGAACTTTCACTGCCCCGGGAGAACAAGACACTAGAGCGCGTAATGGCTGGCAAACTCAGCCGACGCCTATGGGCTGGCTGGACATGCGCAGTGACGAGTTCCCGTTATGAGAAAGTTCCCGAAGTGTGGCATGCTCGCATATTGTTCCATTTTAGTCCAGAATATATCCTACCCCTTTCTCCTTTCGTCCTCTACTGAGTTTTGTATATATTCTGGTCTCTGTATCGATAACGACACAATTGGGTCTGTGTCTTAGCAGGGTTAACATAAGCTCCGGCTTTCTGCGTCTAAAATGTAAGATCTAAATATTGTTTTGGCTTATGAAACTTTTTATACTTTAATATTTTTCTAAATTCTCTTTTTGGCCATCTATTTAAATACTGCTAATATTACATCTTGTGGTTAGGAACATTTCCTTACCTTTTTTATAACTAGGTCATTGCGCCTTATCAACGGTAATGTCATTTATATTACGATAGGTTGGATAATTTTTTGGTCATAATGTATTTAGGAATATTTGATAACTTTCACGAATACCATTTTCTTGGTCTTGGCGTTAATTTATTACGGGTTGCTTTCTGAGAATAAAGTTGTAGCTTAAACAAAACTTTTGCGCCATTTCTAATGGTTAACTATTTCATATTTAAATTTGTATCATATTGTAATACGTTAATTTTCGAGGGATAACGTTCATTGCTGAGTTAAGATGGTTTGTTGTCATTTGCTAAGCTCCTTTTATTCTGAGCAAACTTTTGATNTGGTTTGTTGTCATTTGCTAAGCTCCTTTTATTCCAAGCAAACTTTTGATTGTAAATGTAGGATTCAAATATTAGATATTAAAAATATAAATATTTAAGGATTTAGTTACTAGAAGGGCGCCTCTTCATGATAGAGTTATAGTTAACTTCTTCGAGTTACATTTTTATGTAACACTATGTGACTATGTTTATAAAGTCTTTAATTAGTCTCGCGTACACTATACGCATGTAAAGAAAACAATGTTAACCTTTGTATGGAATATTTCATTAGTTTCAAGTCATAATGTAGTTTACCTATATTATATTGTATACTCTGATTCAAACTGTTACGCAACTATTGAGCGTTATTAATAAATATCAATCTTTCTTAATCTGTTTTGTATCTTTCTGATATATGCCCCTTCATTCCCAAGGACTGTTCGTCAAACATTTTAGGTTTAATATGAACTTTAAGAAGGCTGCAGTCTCTTGCTGTCTGGTTGAGATAGAGGTTCACATTTTTTATATCCACAACTAGTTCGAGGGTTGCGAGTTGTGGGACTGTAATGTTTGTGTTAAGCATTTACAACCTAGAACTCCTCGGCACTCGCTCTGGGTTAAAATCCCCCCATATTTGTAGTTTTTTTGTTTTACTATGTGTTTTGTCGGCATCTGCCCCTTTTGCATGCTACACAAGAACCAACACGTCAGGGTTGGGGGCTGTAGTGGGGTGGTCAGGAGGGTGGGCAGGAGAAGGGGGGAAGTAGGTCAAGGGGTGGGGGAAGGAGGCTATTTATAGCAGAGGAATAACGGTAGCTCAAAATGACCTCTGAAAGTAGGTCAAAGGTCAAGTTGAGGCGGTAGGGCGTCCCATCTACTGAGGTGTCTCATGGACGTGAGGTAAAAGGGAATTTATTACATGTATAGAAGACTCTTGTTCGATTTCTAATAGTGCATAAACAATATATTTATACATGGCTCAGTACTAGGTTATATTTTAAATCTCTTTTATGAATTTTTGAAAAAAAATTGTATTTTCTTTAGCACTGCATCTTATACTGTTGGTTTTAGGGATAAGGAAGATTATATCTAAAGGAAATGTACCTGAATTTTCTACGGAGGAAGAGTGGAAAACCATCACGGTAGAACCACCCTTAGTACACTTGACCGAGATTCGAGCCTTATAATATAGTTGTCGATAGTCTATATTACTGAGATTCTCTCCCGAGGCTCGTCCAGGGGTCCGCGAGATCTTTCAGGGAATTCGTAGCATAGACTACCTTTGATTTACCCGCTTCGGTGGACACATAGACGATGGACGTGCTACTCTGGCAGTAAATTAGACTGTTTTTTTGAAAGGAGATCGAGGTTCGAATCTACATAGGATGTTTTTTTTAACAAAATGGTCTTACAATCTCTTTCCACTGTTTGAACTCTGACTAAGTATAGTATAACTCCACTTCTTTTGTAATGCGTAACATTAATTGGTAAGGGTTTGTGGAGCTCGGGGTTCAAACATTTCCACCGCCAAAGCCTGAACATATTCTAGGCTATTTATTTAAATCATCAATAAACATGTCGCAACATGTCCGGGGGGACATCATCAGAGGCCCTTGTAGACCTTATTTGTCACAGTGATTCGAACAACCCCCCCCCCTTCCATCTGTGCTACAGAGTCAATTCTAGATTATCTTACCTAAACGCCAGATATCATAAGGTGCGCTGAACAGTGTAGTAGATAACAGAGTTTATATTCTTTGGCGTAGTGCTTCTCGGACACTTAGGAGTTAGTAACTCTTGTTGCCAACTTTTCATCTCCTAGATACGTTAATGTTGATTGCGGTCAGTATCTATTACCTGCATCACTGGTAGCGTAGTCTAAGGCATCACAGGGAGGTCGCGGGTTTGATTCAGAATATTCTAGGTGTCGAAGGTGGGGTGAAAATGTGGGTAGGGCTCATTATGGAATACCGTGTGACTTAGAAATAGACACCTTATAGGAGTATAGATAGATAGATAGGTTGGAGTTCGAACACTGACCTATCAGGCTGAGACTATTTTCCAACTCTCCCTCTAGAATACGGTGTTTTAACTTTTCACCTTACAAGCAGCAATATTATTTAGGTCAGAGGACCTGGTTTGACATCCCGTTCAGATAAGTGTATTATGGTTTATCTTTTGCCGAACAGGTTATAAATAGTTTCAAGTCATTCAACATATTATTCTAAAACTCGTCGACTAACCAAGGGAGGCAATCATTAAATCCCTGGGGGAAAACCACCCGGATCTGACTGCTAAACGATAACAATTCGAACTCGTCATTATAGTAGCTAGTTCTGTTTCAGGATAACATATTCAATACTCCCCACCAAGGCTGTTGCTCTAGACTCTATATTCCCAGCAACTCAACATGGATTAGGGGTTGTAATTAATCAACAATTAGCATATATATATAAGATAACAGAGTTTATATTCTTTGGCGTAGTGCTTCTCGGACACTTAGGAGTTAGTAACTCTTGTTGCCAACTTTTCATCTCCTAGATACGTTAATGTTGATTGCGGTCAGTATCTATTACCTGCATCACTGGTAGCGTAGTCTAAGGCATCACAGGGAGGTCGCGGGTTTGATTCAGAATATTCTAGGTGTCGAAGGTGGGGTGAAAATGTGGGTAGGGCTCATTATGGAATACCGTGTGACTTAGAAATAGACACCTTATAGGAGTATAGATAGATAGATAGGTTGGAGTTCGAACACTGACCTATCAGGCTGAGACTATTTTCCAACTCTCCCTCTAGAATACGGTGTTTTAACTTTTCACCTTACAAGCAGCAATATTATTTAGGTCAGAGGACCTGGTTTGACATCCCGTTCAGATAAGTGTATTATGGTTTATCTTTTGCCGAACAGGTTATAAATAGTTTCAAGTCATTCAACATATTATTCTAAAACTCGTCGACTAACCAAGGGAGGCAATCATTAAATCCCTGGGGGAAAACCACCCGGATCTGACTGCTAAACGATAACAATTCGAACTCGTCATTATAGTAGCTAGTTCTGTTTCAGGATAACATATTCAATACTCCCCACCAAGGCTGTTGCTCTAGACTCTATATTCCCAGCAACTCAACATGGATTAGGGGTTGTAATTAATCAACAATTAGCATATATATATTTGTAATATCTGTGTTTTATTCCCGAGTGCCTCGTACTCATAATCGATAGTCAATTACCAATTAAAAATTAATAATAATCAAGAGGGAGGGTGTATACCAACATGCCCTCCCCCTGGGATGGTTTTCCACCATGCAAATGCTGCTCAAGTGTATAATATATATATATTTATATTTGTAATATCTGTGTTATAAACCTTCTCAATCATCGATAATCGACAATTAATCATCAATTATAAATTAGCAATTAGCAACCATCAATAATCGATATGTCTGGGGGATAGGCAGGGGAACTGGAGGTTCCAAAGCCCCATGGAGTGGACAGAGCTTGCTTACCACCCACAATCGTTTTAACCTGTTAGCGGAAGAGGGAAATTGTCTTGAACCGTTAGCGGGAGGGGATCGGAAGTCTATCATCGATGATCGACAATTAATTAGCAATTATCAATCAACATGCCGGTCGTGGCGAGAAGGTTTCGGGGCGGGTGGTATGAGTGGGGTTCCAACACCACTTCATCGATAATCAAAAATTAATCATCGACATGTCTTGAGGATCGCTCTGGGACGTGGCGGGGAAACAGGCATGGGCATGTTCAAAGTTTGACCAGGGTGAAGTCACAACCCGTTTGCGGAAGAGGGAAAGTGTTTTGAACCGTTAGCAAATCAACACTGCGGGGTTGGAAGTCTAATCAACATGCCGGACGTGGCGGGAAGGTTTCGGGGCGGCTGGTATGATAGAGTTTTGAGCGTAAGCTGGGTTCCAACACCACTTATACATTCATTCAGAGTTTTAAATTCCAACGACCCTATCGACATGTCTGGGACGTGAAACCGCGCCGTGCACTGATAATCGACAATTAACCGACATGTCTGTGGGGCTGACGGTGACCTCAGGATGCTCGGGGAGGGTAGTAGAGGTTTTAGGGTTTTTATCCATTGAGCGGAAGCGGGGTTCCACATTCATACCGAAAATGTACTATAATTTTTTCATACTCAGATATTACCCTTCATACACAAACACGGTCTATATGTTGAAGCACAAGGATGTTTTCACAGTTTGCGATAACAACTCATCACAATACTATCTCGATATGAGTGGGTCGTTAAAAGCAATGATTATGGGAAAAGTTTTTGGATCCGTTGAGCAATCATCAAACAACATGTCTGGGGGGCTGAAGGTGTCGGGGTGGGTGGTATGATTTGGGTTTTGAGCAAAAGCGGGTTTACAACAACACTTATACATTCATACCGAAAATGGACTATAACTTTTTCATACTCAAATATTACCCTTCATACACAAATACGGTCTATATGTTGAAGCACAAGGATGTTTACACAGTTTGCGATAACAACTCATCTTAATACTAGCTCGATATGAGTGTGTTCAAGGTCATATTGCCCTATGGTCGCCTGATAGCTACTCACAGGTTATCTTCAAGCGATACAATGAGCTCTTAGGCCTCCAACTCCATCTTGAAATAAAATAACTAGCAATAAATTTCAACGCACATGAGACAGTGATTTGAGCGCTAAAGACCAATGTTTTGCATGTGATAGAATGAAGGAAGCTGGCAGGATCATGCGCAAATACAAATGTCTTCTCATGAAACAAGGGTCTGAGTTTAGGCGTAGACCCAGACTAGATACACTAAATTATGCTTGATTCGAGAATGGCATGAGGATTTTCGTTTGCCCATACATCATCCTTATTATTATTATTATTATTATTATTATGAAAGTTTATTAAATTAAATAAATAAAATAAAAATATTACATTACATGCATTATCACTATGCGAGTTGGTTTACGAACCTATGTTTACATTTAAACCACATTTTACTACTTTAATGACTGCTACAAAATACTAGATTTCCGAGATTTTTCTTATAACACTTTTTGAACCAGTATTAGCGTGAAGAGCTAGAGGAAAGCCACTACCGGTAATAATAAATCGCCCTTAGAACTCCTTGTCGGTATTCTAACCTCAACCTCCTCATCACCAACCAATCAGACTAATTGATATTGACATTTAGATCACGTGACCATCATCGTGATTAATGATAACTTACCTTTTGCTTTATGGCTAACACTGATCCATCCCACCACGCGGTTGATCCAGTGTTAAAATCTCCAGGGTGTAACCATACCATAACTGGCCATCCTTCAGAAGGAGGAGTTCCTGAAACAAATAATTACATCCCACTTGATTATTTTTACTTTCTCGCTACCTTACAGGTAGATAAATTATTGTAACCGTAAAAAACCTCGAACTCAAGATTTTGATGAATTTCGACGTTCCCCCGAATCCGAAAAAGTTGTTTTGATATTTTCGTCTGTCTGTACTTTGGAATAGAACCAAACTATTTTACCGATTGAGTTAAAACTTGTTATCTAGGATATTCATAGGGTTTCCCCGAGGTATTTTTGGAATTGGATCTCTAACCCTAAAGTTAGGGTTAGTTTCCTAAGGGAGAACAGAGAAAAAATCGATTTTATCAAAATCAGCTCTATTTTGATTAAATTTCTTTTCTGAGCATTGATCAATATTACAAACAAAATGGCTACTCTCAATTTTTTTTTCAAAATGTATTTAAGAGTTCCATTCTGATGCGTAAATTCTAATTTTTTTTTATCATCTCTCTGTAACTCTTTGAAATATGAAATTACTTATTATCATTGCAAATATGTAGGTCTATCTATAATAAAGATCTTTTATTTGAAACATATACTTCTATTTATAAAACCAATAATTTTCAAGCTACATTCGAATATGTATATGTTTTAACTTTTTCGAACACTAAAGATAAATTACTGCGACCGTAAATATAATCTAACATTAGAAGTTGATGGGTGTCAACGTTTCATGACCCCCCAAACTATAATTATTATTTTTTTGCAATGCCGTGTGTTTGTTTAACCCTAAAATTAAGAGTACAGTTTGTTAAAGGGCGAAAAGAGAAAGAATCGATTTTATCAAAATCGGCGCTAACTATTTAGATTAAAATTCGTATCTAAGGGTTTATCAAGATTATAAATAGAATGGATATTTTAATTCTCCCATGAAAATGACTTCAGGGTACTTTACAGAAGCGGCCCTTAATACCCGAAAGCCGAGAATATTTATGAATATTAAATGCTTTTAGAAATTATTTGAAATAGTTTTATAGTAATTAAGAGATTTAAATAATGCAAATGTTATCGAAGCTATTTTTTGCGTGGTTTTTTTTTCAATTGTTAATTTTGTGTATAACGGTAAGCCTTTTGAATATTAGGCTTAAGTCAGAAGACTGGCTTTAAAATGTAGCCTATACACTTTACACATCTTCAATGCTAAATATTTTAGTTATACTTCATATTATTAAAATTTATATTACAATTATTTGTGGTATTAGGGAAGGAGGGGGTCAAATACCCTGTTTGCCCCTCTCCTTCTTGGGTGAACCAACTGCTTACAGCAAAAGATGTGTGTAAATATCTTAGCAATAAACAAATGACGTAGCGTTAGATTATCAATAGTCCGAGATAATCTCCCCTAAGTTTGTCAGAGTTTACGCAACTAAATAGCTTCTGGAACATAAATGCTCAAGTCGGAAGACTCGTTTGTTTCCAAGCAGAATTGTGTGAGATAAGCTAGGCTTTAATAAATTATTTTAATTGCAACTCGAGTTGGACAATCCACCTGATTCCCTCTCATCAAGATCTGATGGACGCTTGCTCGATGTACTACTTCATTTTACTTTTATTATGATTTTTTTTGCTTTGAGTATTGCTAACTGTGTGCTTTTAATTACACTAGGCTGATTGAATAAGATCTGTCTCTCTTATGCATTCAGAAATGTACCCATACCACTCTTAACCCCGGCATTAATATTTACTTAACTTTATAACCATGTAGATATCATTACAATTTGAGGACCGCCTTTGTGATCTAGTGGTCATAGGTTCTGACTACAGACTCAGAGATCCCGGGTTTGATTTCCAGCGCTTCCAGATTTTCTGAGAAGTATTTACAGATTAACTGGGAATCAGTGGGTCTGGAACGGGCTAGATTCAGCCTTGTTTGGATAAATAAGGGGATACTCGAATAAAGTATTAATGGATCCGGTATAAGAAGCGAGTTTAATGGTTGGCGGCGTCGTCTTTCTGACCACATGACAACCTCTGTCCGCAAGGGTTGGCACTAATTCACCAAACAGTTTGTTAGCCACTCGGTAGGTATAGCCTGAATGCGGGCTGACGCCATTGAGTTACTTTTATTACATTTTGAGTGGATGGTAATCATCGTTATGGATGGATAAAGAAAGAGAGAATATAAGAATAGGGAGGGCCTCAAAATTTCCTAAGATAGCATACGGTTAAGGGAAAATAATGAATGTTCGAGAGCCACTGTACTTTAAGCACACACCTTTAAATATTTCCCTTGAAATAATCCCTTGACTTTCTTTAACAACGGTGGTTGAGTGTCCTCGGCCTCCAAATATCCCTTGAAACTTTTATAGTACAGCATACCTTTTAATTTTCTCATATTTCGCGTATTTTTGTACTTCTGCAGCGTTGTTGAACAATAAATGCAGGTAACATTGCTTCCAGGTAAAAACCTGAAAGTTTCTTAAACATTTCCTTGTCCCAAAAACTATCGTCCCTGAAAACCCTGTGAACAATATGTTATTTTGGTGTCTAAATGATAAAGTCACAATATTCTCTTCCAGTAATGTGAAGTTGGCCTTGAGCTTGATAGAAATATTGATGAGACCGTTTAAGTTTTAAGTCCAGTCCCAAACAAAAGTTTTTTTAAACATTTTGAAACCACAATAGGTGTCATATTTTCAACAGATTCTGGGCACTTTATCTCTAAAATTCCTTCACTTCCTATAATGCCGTCTGGAGATGCTGCTAAGTAAATATTCTCTAAATCAACATGTATCCCACATTGTTCAACCTTGCTTTCAGTAGCTTTTTTCATAATCAGCAATAACTTTCAATTCATTCAACTTTCCATACTCTGTTGCCGCTGTTTGTACAGGGCCAGAGTATAAAAGTTTTATCATTGTGTTAGCACAAGCTGTAGTAGGCTTAATTCTACACACACTATCAAAATGCGATGCTGTTAGTCAATTTTTTCTCTCCTTCCACCACAGGTTATTCTCAGACTGCCTAATGGTAGATTTTCTATATCTTATCGTTGCCTAGGAGACACACTGAAGCTAAAGCATCATCAATATCTAATTTTTGTCACAATTTTCCATAATCAGCTTGACTCTGTATTAGGTCAAGTTCTTTTGGAAGGTTTCTCTTTTCTACGCGCTCTGTGTCATGAAAAGAGGAAAGCAAGCTACGCCTTTTGGAGTAATATTGCTTCTTCTTCCGGGCACCAGTACCTAGACGTTTCAAGGTCAGGTGTGGACTCTTAAATGTGGCTTTTTTCCACGTGTGATAACGCCAATGAGGACCATTTTGAAAGTCAAGCCCTGCTCTATATCTCCTATAAGATCCTCTTTTTCCTCAATTTACTTGTTTGACGCCACTGAGTTTTTCCACTAAGGACATGAAGCTTTCAGTCAAATTACTGGCGTAATTAGTTATAAGTTGATCTGCTTTCAAAATCAATGGTCGAAGAACAACTTCAATCTGCTTTATTAAATTGTAAATGGCTGTATAAATTGATATATCACTGTTTATTTTACTACAGTAGTATAGGCTACACTTATGTATTCCAAAAACATGATAAGTTCCGTTATTTAAATCTCGTATAAGTGCTTTAGCTGTGTTATTCTTCAGGACATTGTGAGAAATAGCACCCCTCGCAGCATTTTTTAAGCGAATGATGCGAGGATTTGACAGTAATTTCTTGGCTTGGGAACATTCATTTTTCATCCTATAGATCAATTTTGTGAAGCATTTTAATGCATGGTTAGCACACTCAATCTTTCTTACTTGTCTTCCATAGGGTACAAGTTCTTTAACTTTTTAAAGTCACTCGAGTCTCCATCGCCAATCATCGTATGGTATTGTAGTCCATGTATTTCAAATCTTCTTTGGAAAGTTTCCACAATGATGTCAGTTTCCATACCCGTGGATGGCCCATTCCTATTTCTGAAACCATTATCATGAAACTCTGACAGTCCTTGCTTCTTTCGATACTCGCACATAGCACAATATTTGTCTCGAGCTCCTACAAACAGGAGTTTTATTGTTCGATGACCAATTACGCATCCTACTCCAGAACTAGCTGTGTAGCGGTGACTATAGCTACGGTGAGACCAACCCCCATCAACAATCACTGTTACATAGGGAATACCTGTTTTGGAAACATCGCCATTTGTCTTGGCCAATTCAAATTCTTCTTTACCAGCTTCTAATATGTCATCTATGAAAACAGACTTACACACTTAAAAAAATATTAATAACTATTCATATATATAATTATATTCTAGAAAAATTCCATAGTAAGTGTTTATTATTATCTATTAAGTTCCTACATTAATTAAACATATGTAATTTTTATTTAATTTCCTCTCGTGTTAGTACGCGTTCGGATTGTAGGCATACATTAGTTACGCTACTGGGGTAGGTATGAAGGAGTTAAAATTTAGAGGGAATATACCCCCATTTCGTAAAGGAAGAGTGAGCAACCGTTAAGGGAAAGCTACTCTCATTTCACCAGAATGGAATTTAAATCCCGACTTTTCCATCACTGGTAAGTTGGCTTACCACGAAAGTGACGCGTTATATCATGCAGCCACCGAAGCGTATAGTATTTAGTTGAATGCTAATTATGCTACGCAGCGTGCTTATTTACCTTTTCCATATTTTGTTCAGCTCTTTGGAATGCTTTCTTGTCTAATGGTTGAACACCCATAACATAAAATATCCCTTCCATGTGTGCATGACCTTCTCAGTAGAAACGAATCACCACACTGCTGCATCCTTTAAAGATAAATTTCTGCCAAACCTTTTTGACGGGCTTTCGGAAGAATCAGATTGTGACTTACTATGCTTTCATTTAAATGTATTGTTAATTGATTGACTTAATACTTTACGTGTTTCCAAACAAAATGGGCACTGAAAGACCTTTTGCCACACGCAAGATGATGTCTTAGAAGAAATTAACTGAAACCATCCACTATTGCTCTTTAGACACCTTAAGTGATTTTTCTCTAATGAACGCAAACTTCTCACCATGTGTAGACCATCTACAATATATCTACCCTGAATAAAGTTTAAATTAGGGTATTTGTCAGGGCCTGGACGCTCATCTTGTACGATCAATGGTGGCAAGTCTTCATGAGATGTCACACCAGAAAACTCAACCAAAGTGGCTGGACTTGTATCTGCCCTGCACAGTAGTAAAAAAATATATATAATAAAATATGGTATAGCATTGCAAATTAACTGGATTTTGGTATTTTAATATTGTTTTTAGAATGGAATAGATTGATATTAAAAAGCAATAAATAAAATTTACTAACAGTAAAATTGAATAAGTGAGTTGAGTGTTAACTATAAAATCTTTTGATAAACATAAACGTTGCTTTGTTTCCAAATTTGGCCCTACGCTGGAAATATATTTTAAAAACTATACGCGTCTTCTATTTATTTTTATAATTTCTTAATTTAAACATACATAATTTTAAGTGTAATACGTTAAGCTTTTTCCAATGCGATACCATTTTTTTACTGTGCATACATAATTTAGAGTTACACATACAAACAATCACCAGAACGTGTAATGATATAGAATTATACATCTAAATATTTTATTATTCACATCTATATTCAAAATTACGATATTTTAAATGAGAGCGGGTAGTAAGATATATTTGTGTTAAGTTGCAAGGTATGCCAACATCCTTCTACGTCTCTGTTTAAAAAGACAACGCAGTTTTGGCAACAGAAACGCACCTGGATGACCACACCTTTTTTCTTTTAGGGAGCTCGAGAAGGAAATGTCGCTTGATATACCTCCTTCAGGGTACGCATCTCTTCACTTTCCTTCATGACGAGGAGCAGTGTAGGTGGAGTCTGTGACATCTTAATCTGTGTGCTAAGTTTCACGTGTCGGGAATTACCATGCATATAACGTAATAGTTGGGCTTTTATTAAAATTTACAACGTGTGGAATATCTAGCAAAATACTGTTTATCCACTTAAATAAAAATAACTATAAAATACTAGAACTTTTAATTTATAAAATAAGACATCATCCCGTTTTAATTAGTTATTCAGAACAGCAAACTTGGACCAATTCAATCGTTATATCAAATGTCACCCTGATGGTGGCGTACAAACATTAATATATCAGGCTAGCTCTTTAAAACGTTACAAACGTCAGTTTGGTTTATGTAATTTACAAGTTAATCTTGGGTGTCATTTTGCTGGTACCAAAGGGAAACTTAAGTTTAAAAAAACAAACACACACACACACACACACACACTAACAAAGTGGGTTGAATGTAGGCCTATATTTATTTAGTTCTTGATTTTTTTTTAATTATTTGTAACTTTGTTTTTAAAAATATTTACTGAAATATTATTTTAAATAGTTTTCAAAATGTACGTCAAAAATTGTAAAATAATCTTTTGCATGGGAAATTCCTTCATGATAAGCGTTTGAACCACTTATTTATTATATTGTTGATGTTGAACCTCGAAATCAGTTTCCATGTTCTTTAATTATATGCTTTACTTAACTCCAAATCAGTTTTTAAAATATAAAAATGCGAACATTTTTCGTTAAGGCTTAACTATTAATTTCTAATTTTAAGAGTTAAAAGTTTACAAAACTGTTTACGTTTAAATTGGGAGCTTCATTGCCCTGTTAAACTATCACAAATGAATTTTAAAAACACCAACAGAAATTATATATATGGGACCTATATTAATTTGTAATCGGGAGATTAAACCTAAAGTAAAAATCAATAAGCTTAGAAGAAAGATACACGGACCAAAATTTAGAAATGCATAGACAATATCAATCATCTTTCCAAAGATTTAAAAGCTAAACTACTTAGGGCATGTTTGGTGATGTAAAAGTGGGGGAACTTAATTGTATCCATTTTGAATGGTCTTCATTCCAACATTTCCTAAACAAGTATCAGCAATAAAAAAAGTCTGGATTGTATCTATTTTCATTATATACACTAAATCCTGAATTGTATTCATTCTGAATGGTCTGGTTATGTAGCCTCCTCTACTGCCAACTAGCTTCATTAATTTTTTGGCCATTGATCTTCTCAAGCATCTTGTTTTCAAACACCCTAAATTTATTTTCGTCATGTAAAGGTAAGAGACCATGTTTCATAGCTATAGAGAACAATCGGTAAAACCAGTGGCGTAGCGTGGGTTGCCAGCTCCCGGAGAAAGGCAAGTATTGCACCCCCTAAACCGTGGACCTTTATCACACCCCAAGTCCCTTCCAATTCAGAATTAAACCCCTTGTCCCCTAAGCACATGTATTGTACTTTAAGAAAATATTGACTTAATAAAGTAACATTAATTTAAAGCTACTTAGTATACTTAAATTTATTTAAAATCTCCTGGTTTTAATTTGTGCAAATTTTTCAATAACAGTATTGAAATATCTCTCAGCTATTGTCAGTATTGCTAGGATACTCAGTCTTTCTTGACTCATTGTAGATCTCTGAGACGTTTTGATTAATTTAAGTTTTGAGAAACTTCTATCACATCTGGCAGTTGAAAGAATGATATTTTAAAGGATTCTTAAAGTCACAACAAAGTTAGTCAAACTCTCTTGCAGCTTCCACTCGTACACCCAGTGAAGCAAAGCTAAAGCTGTCAAGTTAGCAATCTGCACGCTATTTCTACAGGTTGCACGTAAAATAGCCACTACCTTTTTCTTTTGAAATGTTGTGTCTCTTAGAATTTTGCGCCCTGGGCAACAACCCCTAAGCCCCCCTTCCCCCTCACGCTGCACCACTGGGTAATACTATTGTTTTGTATATTCTGAGTTTTACATTCCTTGACAGCAGGCTAGACGCCAACAACTTACTGATCTAGTAGTAGCAAGAATTTCCCGACTGTATTCTTTTCCTTATTGACAATTTAATATTGTTATCGCTAGTTAAAATTGTTCCTAAATATTTGAACTCAATAACCCTCTGAAATGATATGTTGTTCACAGTAATATCAAAATTATAGTCCTCAATCTGTGTTCTGTTTGTGAACATATACTTATCTTTTAAGTCTTCGCCTCTAGTCCCATTTCTTTATTAGCCTCTTATAAAATTTATGGATTTCTTACAACAGCTTCCTTAATATTACCTAACAAACAGTAGCGTCTCTTTCCAAATATTCTCAAGCAAGCTTAAAAGGTGGGTCCGCCCCCGGATTATTAAAAAAATTTTAATGATAATTGTAACTTTGGGCTACCTTTTGTTCCGTGATTTAAACGAAGGCACACGAGAATGTTTATAGCGCATATTGTAGGGGATGCGAGGATAGAGGGTTGTGGGAGATCAATATAGCCCCCTTTTATTTTAACAAATTGGGGGAAACTATCCTTGTGCGTATTTTTTGAGATTATAACAATACATATCTTCCATAAAATATTTATTATAAAATCTCTTTATTTCAGAATATAGACTTAAAAGGATATCCTCTTAACTCTAAGTATTGCCTTTCTTTCTCTTTCATATTTCTTACTTGGATCATGAACTTAGGAACTAAGGTTAGATATATAGTATAGCTTCTTTTAACGCGTATATCCTTAGGATTACAAGAACACATACATATATTCCGTAAAATTATTATAAAAACTCTCTTTCTTTCAGAATATATAGTCTTTCAGTCAACACACACGCTTCACCACTTGACGTGTTATCGTCTATATAGATTACAACAATGCATACATATATTCCGTACAATGATTATAAAAAATCTCTTTCTGTCTGAAAATATAGTCTTCTGTCAACACATACGCTTCACCGTCATCGTCTATATGTATTGTAACGAGATTAATGTTTAACAGTGGGACCGGCGCGCTCTCGTTGTTTACCCTGGCTGCGCTCCCTGTTCTTTCTGTCTCCCTCCTTGTCTAGCAGGTATGCAGCGGCCTTCTCACTTAGCTGGGGGATTAGAGGGGAAAGGGGGAAACACGTTTGGAAGAATCTGGGTTCTTTTAATTCTGGCCTAGTATTCTAGAAGTGGAGGATTCCAGAACCTTAACTGGGACCACCCCTACATATACACGGTCAGTTATAGTCAGGTTTGCTCAGTTCTTGGTTCTCAACCAGTGAGTCCGGGAGTCCCCAGTCCAAGTTGTGGACAATGAAGTTAGTGGACCAGCGTGCCCAGGATTGGGCTAGCGTGCTTGAGCGGGTTGGCGTGCCCGCGAGTGAGTTGGTGAGTCCGACGTTCGTTTATTGCGAGTCATCACAGTGTGCCATGTGCGTGGATATGTGGAGGCTTGTGTGGACTGCACGGGTGATGTAGACATTTATCGCTATTGTGGACTACTTTTTAATGAACATGTTTGTGACTGTTTTTAATATTTGAATAGTTATTACGCATTTTATAGTTGTTAATTTGTTTAGTTAATTTACTTCTATTTTCATATGTACTTATTGGTTTATTAATTTACAGACTTGATTAAGAATTATTTAATTTTATTACTTGTTTAGTTGTAATTAATTTAGATGTATGGTTAATAAGTGTGTATGTATGTATGTTTTAGTTTTAATAGTCAAAATTTTGAATATTCCGTGGACATTTTCATTAATGTTTAATTAGCAACCCACTCCAGTATCCTTAAAATAACTCATGGTTCGCATGGTGACGTGTGACCAGCCCCCGTGACCCTCCAAGGTCACGCGTGCCCTGCGTTACATTGGTGTCAAAAGTGGGATTTTGGTGTTGTGTTTGTTTAATGATAACAAGACAATTGGCAGCAGACTTCCAGGGTTTAACAGCTCTTATTCAAGCTATGGCAGAACAAAACAACAGGATCGACCAAATCACGTCACAAACTACGTCATTGACCAGTAATATGGTGAAGCAAACGACATCGTTGAACGCAATAAAAGAAGAATCAAAAGCAAAAATTTCAAATTTTGAGGATAAATTTACGTCGTTGCAGAGAGAAATGGACACCGTCAAGAATGAAATGGAAACTAAATTTGGACGACTACGAGAAGGAATGAACCAGCGTTTCAGCAGCTTCCCAACTACAAGTGGGGTTTATGTCGTTAAACTTCCATGCAGTTCCAAGCTTGGTGCCTTGGAAGTATCTCGTAGCGTGGTTAAACCATTTCTATATGATGGACAAGGTACCTGGCGTGAATATCAAACACAATTTGAAATTGTGACCAAAACTAACGGCTGGAGGATTACACAAAAAGCCCAGGTATTATAAGAAATGCTTCGGGGGCCTGCTTTGGTGGTGTTACAAAACCTCTAGGAGCCCACCCGATTGGACTACGATGCCTTGACATCAGCACTTGAGCTACGTTTTGATGACAAACACCTTCGGTTTCTTTACCATGCCCAGTTGAAAAACAGAGTTCAAAGACCTGGATAGTCCCTGGCGGAACTGGCAACTGATGTTGAAAGATTGTCGACGCTGCCCCTTGAAGCTTTTCCTGCTGATACACATGATGTCATCGCCATTGGTGCGTTCGTGGACGTCATTTCTGACACTGAAGTGCAACAGACGTTCAGAGTTGCAGGTATTCGAACTATACGAGAAGATTTGACCAGAGCGTTGGAAGAGGAGTCTGCTAAAGGAGCTGCAAGGGCCACGCGGTGTGTGGTACAACACGCTCGTTTGGAGGAAGGGGATGGGGGCGTGGGAATAAGTCTGGTTCAGTAACACTTCCTAGATCGGAAACAATGAACAGATAACACTCTTCGAGGATGTGTAATAAGGACGGTAATGAGTGATTCTGCACCACTTTTGGCAAAGGCACAAATGAAATTTAATTTAGGAAGCTTGCACGAAGAAAATTCTGTGTACGTTGCCAACATTGAAAACGAGTGTTTTCTTTGTTTGGACTTCCTGCACAAATTTGGCTGCTGTATTGATTTAGGTTCAAGGGTTATAAGAACACCTTAAGTAGAGGTTGAAATTGTGTGTTGGTGGTGTGTGACCTCTCCGGACAATTTCCCAGTGGTTTGTAAGCGAATAACCATCCTTCCTGCGAAGAGTGAAGTTCTCGTTCCAGCAAAGTGTATGGAAGATTATGGTCGGCACTTTATACTAGTGGAGCCAGCAAACTGTACTAACAAGCTTCCATTAAGGGTAATCACTGCACGAACACTTTTTAGAACAAAAATAAGAGCATTCCAGTCAGGATGATAAACCTATCTGACAAACCATGGAAAATCGATAAAAAAAACTATCGTTGGGAGTAGTTACCAAGTATCTCAAATAAGGTTGAGTGGAAGTTCGACCAATAAAAAATCCTACAATAAGCGATCTACCTAAGCCCTTACAAGAGCTGGCTGAGCGCGCCTCAGAGAATCTAGACGCTTCTAAAAAAAACTAGTAGTCCAGCTTTTAATAGAGATTAAGTCTGCGTTTTCCTGCAAACCTAGTGATTTAGGCAGAACTAACGTGATTTGCCACAAGATTGACACTGGAGGTTCGTCACATATAAAACCACCCCCAAGACACCTACCCATGTTTACGATTGTTGAGGTTAAGGAAATGCTAAAGGAGATGATGGAGCACGATGCGATAGAGTCCGCTTCAGGACCATGGTCATCTCCTGTAGTTATTATCAAAAAGATGGACTGCTCCACGTGGTTATGTGTAGATTACCACCGCCTTAATGATGTCACAAAAAGGACTCTTACCCCTTACCTTGAATAGACGATACCTTGAGTGAAATGGAAGGGGTCAAGTGGTTCACAACATTGGATATGAGGAATGAATTCTGTCAATGTGAAGTCGATCTGGTTGACCGCAAGAAAACCGACTTATAAATCTACTGAAAGAGTACTTAGCAATTCAAGGTGATGTCATTTGGTCTTTGTAATGCACCGGCTAGGTTTGAACACCTCATGGAACGTATCCTGCCTCTAGGCAAATGCCAAGTTTATCTTGATGACATCGTAGTAACTGAATGTACGTTCGAAGATAATTTAGAGCGCTTGAGAGTCGTGCTTCAGAAGATAGCAGATTCCAACCTCAAGCTCGTTCCAAAGACGTGCAATATATTCAGACGGAAGGTTAAATTCCTTGGACACGTAATTACTGCAAAATTGGGGGAAACAGATTTATAGAAGACGGAATGTATCCGAAACTGGCCAAAGCCAAGGGATCGGACCAAAGTACGAAGCTTCTTGGGACTATGTACCTACTACAGTTGATTTTTACCAGGATTTGCCATTATTGCTAAGCCTCTTCACCACCTTACGCAGATTACACGGAGATTTAATTGGACCCCAGAATGTAACATAGCCTTCGACACTCTAAAAAACGCCTTATCCTCACCACTGATTTGAGAAATCCCTGAAGAAGATGGTAATTTTATATTGGACACTGATGCCAGTGACGTTGGAATCGGAGCGGTCCTTTCTCAAGTACAAAATGGAACTGAGAGGGTAATATAATACCTCAGTAAAGTGTTCCTGAAGCTTGAGAGAAACTACTGTGTAACAAGACGTAAGTTGCTAGCCATAATCAAAGCTGTTGATCACTTTCATCACTATTTGCATGGAAGGCAATTCTTCATAAGGATCAACCATGCCGCTCTCCACTGGTTGTTGCGTTTTAAGAAACTTGAAGAACAGATGACACGTTGGATACTATAACTCCAGAAGTACGACATCGTGGTCCAGCATCAGGCTGGACATAGTCATGTAAATGCCGACGCGTTATCCAGATGACTATGTGAGGAACACGGCTGCCAGCATTGCCAGCGATGAGAAGAAAATGAATTAGAGGCAGGACAACCAATGATAAGACGAACTGTATTACAAGAGGACGTCGCAGACACTGGACGAAAATTCTGGGGTGATGAATGTCTAAAATAAGATCAGATGAAAGATGATTCCATATGTCCACTAATAGAATGTAAAGAAGGTGGATTTAAGCCATACTGGCAGGAAGTGTCAGGCCTGAGTCCAATAATGAAGAGTATCCTTAAAAAACTCGTGGATCGCACGGTGACGTGTGACCATCCCCCGTGACCCTCCCAGGTCCCGTGTGCCCAACCTTACAATAGATTACAACAATACATACATATCTCAAATACAATGATTATAAAAAAAATCTACTTCTCTCGGAATATATAGTATTCAGTCAATACATACGCTTCACCACCTGACGTGTCATCGTCTAGGTATAACCCGCGCCAAAGACAGACTTAGTCTAGCGTGATGATGTTGAGTCTGCACAAGTTTCTCCGCTTGAATAACTCGTATGTATCATTGCCTAGATATATCAGGCCTTACTGTGAAGCGTTTAAGCAACGACTATACGTCGCACAAAAGATTTTACCTGTAATACGGACTCTTCCTACATAGTATAGCCTTATGTTTGGCCTGTCCACCACTTCACTAACTTCTTAATATCCTTCTAGTCAACGAACGTTGTAATTCCGATACTTTTAAAGCTCATAGAGACACTTGATCCTATCGTACTCCTCGCGCTCGATATGGTCCAACACCGTGCACAAGGCGTCTTCCACCTGGCTATGAAGAATCTCTGGCTCGCTTCCCACATACCGGGATTATGACGTCCGAGTCAGTGTATGGAGGAATCGCACCGCTCGCTGTAGCCCTTATCAACCTCCGCAATGTAATATTATAAGTTGTCGTTCGAGGTCTTAATATCGCTCATGTCCTCCAGACAGTAACCCAACTGCCTAAACATATCGAATTCGATGTGGTTCTATACCCACGCTCGCCTTTAAACGCTCAGGATGAATGGGAAAAATCCTTTCGGAGAAGTGGTTCACCCTCTCTCCATTCTACACTATATCCTTCTGTCAGTACGCCTGTTCAACAAGTTTGATAGAGAGTCCTAGAGGTAACAGGTAACGTCTAAGCTGTGTAGAACCTACACCTAGGCATTGGGACAGGGTCATAAGTCTTTGTATCTGTGCGTCTATATCGTCCTGTCCCAATATCAGTACTTTCAACCATATAAAATGTGGAGTTACACCTAGTGTAAACGTCTTGAATTAATTTTTTTGGTTCCTTGCCACAATTTTTTTGAAAATCTGTAAACTTGGAATTAAATATTCCTATTTTCTTAAAAAATGTTACAATAGTTTTAATTTTTTCTGTAGCGTTTATTGGCATAAAGCTACAAGAATAGTGAAAACCTACAAAACTGAATAGCAAACACGATTGAACTCACCTAGCCCCATTCAGCAATGGCCCCTCCCCAGTGTACTCCACTCACAACATGCCGCGATCAACAACAACATCAGACTAAACGAGCAAGCAGTGTGTAGGCTCACACCTGGAATTGGCATGAGGCATGCTGGGAAAGCGTGACGTACTTCCGTAATAAAGCGATAATGTGTTCAGGAAACTAGTGTTCCTTCTCCATCCACCACATTCTCGAACATTCTACCTCCCTCTAGTTACCTCTTCCCTCTCTTCCTTGTTGTGTGTTCACCTTTGTTTTGTACTACCCCTCTTCCCCCTTTCCGAGCCTGAATAGTAAACGTATATAATCATGTAACTCGTATTGGTATACCACTAATGTCAGGATACCGTCCTTGGACACATCTTGGTGTCAAGGATGTTCATAAGGTATAAATTACTTTTCGGCTTTTATACTCTCAAAATTCCTTTTTGGCCATAAATATTATTTAAATTAAATTATATAGTCATGGTTAGGGATAGTGTATTTAACCTTGATTTGGTTATAAATTGGATTAGTTATGGTAAATTAGGCCTATATTTGCAAGTTTGTTACGTTGGCAAAATAAAAGCAAAGTCTCCTTTTTTTGAACTCTGGGGTTAGCTGTCTTTTCTCGATCTAATATCAGGGATAAGGTTGTAATAATTCCTTTTGTTATTTTTGAGTTTTGAGTGGACTATTATTGCACGTAATGTACACCCTGTACGGTGTAAGATGTCAAGGTTTTTTGAATGTTAGGTTTAGAAAAAATAGAAAACTTAGAGCCCATCTGGCTGTAAAGTTGGATTATTACTCTTTAATTTCTTGGGGCTTTTCCCTTTTTGAAATATGTTGTATTGCGCTAACGTGTATTTATGTTGACAAGAAAGACTATTACTGTAATTGTTATAAACAAGCTTTAATACTATTGAGGTTGGTCACTTAGACCTGTAGTGATTTGTTTTCTAATGATATACATTTGTATTGATATTAGTATTCAAATCTGGGTGATAGTGTAGACCCATAATTATTACTTTTCTAATAATTACTATATATTTATAGTTAACTTTGGATGTTTAGTGAGACCCATTGTGGTCATATTTACAATATACTTTATATTATATATATTTATATTTTTCCTTTAAATCATGAGGGATTGTTAAAAGTAAACAATTGGTATTATTCTT
>CABFOW010003317.1:0-38664 GCA_902141385.1 Timema californicum
TGGATGTTATGGTGTTATAATGCCGTTTGTCAGTGAATCTGTATAAACCTAGCTAAAATTTAAAATATTTTACTAAAGGGCGACAAGAGAAAATAACGATTTTATCAAAATCGGCTCTAACTATTTTGATTAAAACTCATATTTAGCGTTGATTAAGATTATAAACAAAATGCTAACTCTCATTTTCCCATGAAAATTAATCTTAGAGTACTTTAAAAATTGTTAAATTTCCATATCTCCTCAACTATTTGAGATATAAATAGATTATCATTGCAAAATTTTAGTAATATTCAAAATAAGAACTATTTGAAATATATATTTATAAAACCAATAGTTTCTGAAATATTGGCAAATTTATCAATACAATTTTGAGAGCCTTAGCTGAACACAGTTACTACTTAGATTTTAACTCAACAATTCTCTAATGCCATAGAGTAATTAATTATTAGTTAGTCTCTTAAAAAGATATTTTTTTTTACTTTTACCTCTTAGGGAAAAGGTTTGTACAGCAATAATAATTTATCTCTATCATTGTAGACTCATAAACAATATTAAATTTTTTATTATCAAAACATATAAATGAGAAATTTAATAACAATACGATGACATGAAGATGTGCAACCTCTAATAAAATTTCGAAAATTTTAATAAGTCAAAATTTTAATACGAATTGTTGACCCTTGGGGACCCAATGTTGATCTTTTTTATCAATCCAAATATACAAATGAGGACATGAATTATTTTTTTAAAAACACTATAAAATTTAAAAGCGGATGTCAAAAAATATTTACTTAAATATATCACAATTTATGATTGGGGCTGATTGTGTATATTATTTTGTTTCACATATATTACGAATTTAGAGTAATTATCTTCATCTTTAATCAATAGAGTTAGAAAGTCCCTGTGGAGCTCCGTACCTTATTTCAAATGGCAACACAATGCAACAAAGTTCAATCACGTTTCCTAGCCAGTACTTAATTTTGAGTGTATGTTGATAATATTTAAAAATAATATTTTCTCAATCCCGTCTATTTTATAATCTAAGTCTAGGTTATAATGTTAATTTTTTTTAAATAATATTTGAATACAAATAAGTTCAATTAGGCTCCATGCTAACACTTGATTTTGAGTGGATAATATTCTAAATTATGTTTTGTGGCCCTTATTTATCCCCTCACATACACATACTCTATCTCTCTATCTCTCACACACACACACTATTTCACACATTTACTCTCTTACACTTTCACACTCTATCACACTTATCTCAAATGCTAACTCTCTCAGACTATCACACTTCTTTCACATGCCCTCTCAGATTCTATCACACATCCACTCTCGCAGACACTATCACACACACTTTTTATCTAATTCAATCTAGCTTTCTCTCACACACACATTCTTACCGTTCTTTTCACTTTCTCTCACACACAATCTACCTCTCTCTGTTTTTTTCCAAATTGTGAATGTATCTTATACTAATAATACAAGTACAGAGGAAGAAGCTACAAATTTAAAGGAAGTATTGGTGTGTTTTTTAATTATGTTTGTCTTAGCAACCGTTTGGGTGAAACATGTGTATACTAATTACGCAGATGGTGCAAGACTGAAGAATATATAATATTATATTAAATACCTCTATTCTTGCTGGGGGAGTATAGAGTAGGTAGAAGTGAGGAACATTTTAGAAAAATAAATCGTCTTTAGCACAACAGAAAGAGATTCTAGCACAGACTTTACCTAATTGAGATTACCACTTAAACCGCTTTCCAGCCAATCCATTTTTTTAAAGGGGGACGGAAGGGGAAGCGTGCCCACATTTGTATAAAGGGATGGTGGGAAGCATCTAGCTATCTCAGCAGAGGTTTGAGACCCGAACTTTCCATCAGGGTCAAACCAGACTAGACTAGACGGACGCCTTTGTCCACTTGGCGACAGATGTAAGTCTTGTACATCTATAACAATATAAAGCTGCACTTAATGAATGATAATGTTGTTACCACCTTGAATGTATCGCTAAATCCCTCTTGGACGGGAGGACTCCAGCTTTTAGCAGTAGAGCCGCTCCTACCGGCAATCACGGCGATGTTGGGAATCTGCATAAATAACTGACCCTAGTGATTTACCGGTCACAAAAACATGTGACCCCTCTCCCCCAACACCTTCATCCCCATTCCACGAGAGGGGATGTTATTTATAGCTCGAAACCAGGGTGATTTATTGATATGATGATGTGGACACGACTCATTTCATGACTATATTCTACACAGAACAATCTCGTTAATCATCATCATCATCAACAACAACTGTTTCCAGCCTGTGGCCGGATCAGATTAGTAAAATGCCTTCACCTTCCTCTAACTTTCCATCATTCTTCCGCCTTTAATTGCTTCCGTTCATCTTCTTTCACTCACACACTTTCTACTGTCCAAGTCTCTCATCTTTCTTGGCCTGCCTTGCATTATCTTTCTTACATATTTCATTTAGATTATTTCAATTGACATCCTTTCTTTTTTCCACCTTCATTACATAGCCACACCATCTAAGTCTTGTTTCATCTACTATCTCATGTACTCCCTGAACCCACACTTTTCTTAGATAATTTCATTCCTAATCCTGTTTCTCTTAGTCAATCCTGATCTCAAAACCGAGTGGTGTTTCCCGGGATTTTCTATAATTTTTGTGAGCAAATTACCATTGAATTAATTTATTTGAGATAAATAAAGATACATTATTCATTATGATAAAAAATAGTCACTCAAAATCAATTTGAAAAAAATCAATCAAGATATTTTCAAAAATATTCAGAATTTACAAAAGTCAATCTTAAGTAAACTATCAGAGATTTTTTTGAGAAAATCCATCATATTTAATTACATATTATGTAAACACGTTTACAGATAAACATTTAAAATAAATTGAATGGAGCTCTGCAGGGACATTCTAGATCTATTGTTTAAAAATAGATATATTTATTCAAAAACCCTAAATATGTAAAACGAAATAATATAAACTAGCAAACCCAATCATAAATTGCGCTATACTTACGTGAAACTTTTTTGACTCCCGGTTTTAAACTTTATAATTTTACTTTTAGAGAATTAATGTCCTCATTTGTATATTTGTACCAATAAAAATATCGATATTGGTTCCATAATGGTCAACACTTCGTATTAAAATATTGACATCCGGTTAAAATGTTCTACGTTTTATTAGGGGTTACACATCTTACGGCTGTCGCTTGCTATTAAATTCCTTATTTATACATTTTGACTAGTCAAAAATGTAAATATTGACTGTTGAGTTTAAAATAATCGAGGTAAATCATTGGTGTAAAAAATTTTCCGCTAAGAGGTTAAAAGAAAAAAAACATAAATATACTTTTTTAGAGACTTACTAATATTTAATTAGTCTATGCAATTAGAGAATTATAGAGTTAAAACATAATTAGTATCTCTGTACAACTAAACATCACAAAATTATATTAATATATTTGCCAATATTTCAGAAACTGTTGGTTTTATTAAAATACATTTCAAATAAATTTATTTAATTTTTAATAGTGCCATAATTTTGCAACGGTTGACTATTTAGTATCTCAAATAATTGCGGAGATTTCCACTTTTATAAAGTACCCTAAAAGAAATTTTAATGGGAAAATGAAACAAACCATTTTGTTTATAATCATAGTCAACATATAAATACGAATTTTAATCAAAATCGTTATAGCCGATTTTGAGAAAAAGTTATTTTACCTTTCCACCCTTTAGTAAACTACTCTTCATTTTAGGGTTGGATACACATACAGATAGACGGCATTGCAAAAACCACTTTTAGGATTTGGGGAAATGTAAAGTCAATATCCATCAACATCTTGGTTTGGATTTTTTTTTAACGGTCACATAACTTTACTTAATGGTTTCCGAAAAATTTAAAAAATGTATACATTTGGATATAGCTTGAGAACTATTGAGTTTATAAAAATATGTTTATTATAAAGAGACCTTTATATTTTTAATGATGAGTATTTTCATATCACAAAGAGTTAATGAGATATGATAATAAAAATAGGAATTTACACATTTTACCGGAACTCTTAAAGTAATTTTGCCGAAACATTGATGGTAGCCATTTTGTTTGTATTATTGATGAATGTTTAGAAATGAAATTTAATCAAAATTGTTTCAGCCAATTTTGATATAATTAAAATTTTCTCCTTTCACTCTTCAGTAAACTACCCTTAGTTTTAGGGTTAGATATCCAATTCCAAAAACCCCACGGAGCAACCCTATGAAAACCCTAGATAAAGAGATTCAGCCCAATCAGTAAAACAGTTTAGGCTTTAGTTGGAGGTACAGACAGACGGACAGACAGACAGATGAAAATTCAAAAACCACTTCTTCCATTTGGGGGATCACGAAATGCCGAAATTCATCAAAATCTCGAGCTCGATGTTTTGACGATCACAATATGTTATCAACCTGTAAGGTAATGAGATAGCAAAAATTATTAGAGTCATTTTTACTTTCTCAAATCAAAAGAAGGGATTATGACCGTGAAAAAGCTTGATCTTGAGATTATGACAAAACTTTTGGTTTTATGTGAACCGAACTGAAAAAAGTTGATTTTACAATATTGTCTGTCTGTCCGTTTCTCCCTGGTAATGAACATAATATGGTTTGATGGATTTTGTTCAGGTTAATATCTGGTTTGTATAAGGCTATCCCTTAAAAAAAATGTTTACACCAGCTCATCAATTAAGAGAATTAGTTAAAAACGATTATTTCAGAATTCTACATTTTTCAACACTGGCTCTAACGATGCTGTTTAGAACACATATCTAGGATATATTCTACATGATAAACATTAGTGTATTGTTGGGTATTGAACAAAAAATCGTTGAAAATTGATTTACTGATGGGACATTTTTGAAAATTCGAGATATTTTGAAAAAAGCTCTAACGATTATGATGTATACCAAAACATACTGTTTACCTTTTTTCGCCAAAAAAAACTAGTTTATGAGCAGTTTATTGATGACTGATTTTTTCAATAAACTTGAAATATTTTACAAATGGATCTAATGATTTGGTTCCTAAGGAATATTTTGGGATCATTTAACATGAAAAATAAAAGTATGTATTGTACTTGGTTTGGGGGTTAAAGTTCATTTAGTAATAGTAGTTTTCTGAAGACAAATTTTCTTTAAAACAAAGCATATTTTTTAAATGGCCGTAACCATTTGGTTTCAGATGGGTGTCTTGGAAGAGATTAACATGGGAAATAGCCCTGTATACTTGGTTTTGGGTAAAAATTCGCTAAAGGATAGTCTTCTGATGAGTGACTATTGTAAACTCAAAAACAATTTATAATGGCTGTAACTATATTGCTTAGAACATGGCAATTAAAGCTGTATACTTATTTTTTGAGGAAAACTAGTTATGAGTAGCTTACTGATTACCGTTTTTTTACTTTTAATATTAAACAAAATTGTTTTAGTGATTTGTTTCAAACTGGGGATCAATTGGTTTGTTTTATTATAAATAGATATGTCGATAATTTTTTCTTTAAAAAATCTAATAGTAGTTAACTAATAAATTAATTTTGAAAATTATTATTATTATTAAATATTTATAATGCTTTGGTTCAAGATTTGTATCGGGGGACAATTTCATATTGTCAATTATAATGTATCTTTATTTATATAAAATAAAATATTTTAAGGGTAGTTTACATACCGCAAATTATTTTAAAAAATAATTTAAAATTGTATTCAAAAGGAGAGTATGGGAACAATTTGTTTAGATAAATAAGAATAATTATTTATTGCTACAAATAAAAATTTACTTTAGGGTAGTAAATAAATAATTTGTTGACAATTTTAATTTTTTATTTATATTTTAACAATTTTGTTAAAAATTTATATATAAGTATTTACTATTGTAATCAACAAGATGATTTGTTTATTTTTAAGAAAAACATACTTAAGAGTATTTCACTTGAAACTTATTTTTTGGAAAGCTAACCTTGAAGCCATAATACACGATATGAGAAAGTTTGTGCCATCGTGTGATACAATTTATATTTAAATATATATTTTAAAAAAAAGTCATCATCACACTACCTTCATTCGAATTAAACCCAAAAAACAAGTATAAACTTGTATTTATCATGTAAAATATAAACAGATATACAGTTTAAATGAATTTGTCCCCTTCGGTATGGGGCGTGTAATAGTCCAGAAGTATTCCCTGCTTGTCTTCATAGTAGGTGACTTAAAATAGAAGCTTCCACATAGAACGTACAAACTTTCCTCTTCTTCTCCATTCTTCATCTTTTAACTTCTTCCTTGCCATTCTCTTCTTTTTATTCTATTTCACCTCCGTTATGTCTTGGTCAAAAGCAATTTGGAACACCAAAGATGACCCCGGCAACACACATGGTTACCCTTAGACTTTAATTGGCTACCATTAAACTTGAGCTCTATTTTAGAAGTGCGCTGGTTGTAATATCTTAGTAGAAGGAAGCTAGGTCTTACAATTACCGGTCAGCCTACTTTGAGAAAAGATCGGTTGAGTTCATGAGGCCTCAGTACGTAAATTGGCACCTTGCTGCAATTACATCTCCTGGGGATGCCCCATGAGAAGGTTCTCATGTCTAGCATCATATGAATCCCCATCCAGGAGAATTAAAAAAGCCTAATGTGGTCATTCTTGGCCCTCGATACAAGTACTCTGTAGGTTGTCTCCATACGGCTTGGCTGAAATTATTGTCAAAGCTGACAACTCACTGCCCAAGCCCCTCACAGGGCCATAATATTAATAAGAGGTGTAAATGGGTAGGGCTGTCAAGCCCAATTTTTTATGAAATCCAGGAAGTGGTGAGGCTCCAGATATGTTTCAAATGAAGGATAATAGGAATCTCAAACGTGTCAGCTAACTTATTCTAGAAAGAGTGCTAAAAGAGGCTGCTAAACGGGATTTATTAATAAAAAAACTATGGGACTGCATGATCATGACTCAATCCACAACAGACAAACAGACTTCCAATGTAATGGCAATAACGAAATTACTGCTGAGCAATTCAGTTAAAACACAGGTAAATGTGGAAACACACAGGTTGCTCAATGCTTGCAAGAGAGTGTTCATATGTTTAGATTTCGACTGTGTGAGAGTTGAGGAAATTTGTGAGGGTTTTGCACCTCAACATGTCACTGAATTGTAAAGAACTAACAAGATGAAATACTGATTTTTATGTCCTCATCTTTGAGACTCCTACCCTTCCAAAGGTGTTCATAGCAGTTTTACACCTCCTCATGGTCCAGCCGTTTGTCCTTAACCCTCGGCGGCGTTTTCAATACAAGGAATTATGTAATAAAAAGCTGTGATTCCATGGTAATACAATTTGTTCAGATAATTGACAGTAGGCTCACGATATACCATGCGAGTCTCCTAAGCTCTACGTTAGCTACAAGGGTCCACACTCTGCCTGGTTTGGGCCTTGTCCGAAATTAAAGGCAGAGAAAAAAGTCCTGGAAATTCAAAGGGAAAATAAAATCCTATATTCCCAGCTATGCTAGGAATATGTATTATTTCAGGATACAGTATTCCAGACCTCATATAGTCAAATTGTCAGCAGCAATATTAAATGTCCTAACTGCCATTGCGCAGTTAATGTAGCAAATACGTCCTCACGACCCGTGCCACTGCTCTCTACACGATACAGTATTCAATATAGCGCCCCAACTCAGATAGTTCCAAAATGTATATGTGCTCGTATACCTTCCTGGAGGTCATCTCTCCCACCCGTGTCATCGAGGGTTCCTCCTCAGGGAACTCCCCGGGGTCCACCTCGGGGAACACCCTTGAGTCTTTCTTAGGGAAAACTTCTGAGTCCTACTTGAGGATCATCCCCCAAGTCCCTCTCGGGGAACCAAATCACCTGCGGCCGTTGTTGAGAAACCCACACCTACCTCTGGGAACTACAGAGGTTTACTTGGGTGGCGGAACAGGTCAGCCTTCAAAGGTGAGTCTAACTGGTGCTTTATATAAAGCCCATAAAGGGACCACATATATTATAATAAATACAAATGCGTAGAGGGCAGTGGTGAAGCGTAATACTAATTTTTGGATAATCTGTGTCATGAACACTCATAAAGGGGCACACATAACGATATAGAAAATGTGATTTTTATGAATTTATATAATACAGTACTGGCAGATGAATACTATTACTCCTACTATTATACTAACAACCATAATAAAACCATTTTTAATTAAATTATTTTTTCTATATATTCTGTGAAATATCTAATATTGGTCTTGCTATTTTTCCTTTTAAATGCCCTTTTTGTTAAAAAGAAAAATCTTCATTAGATGTATTTTTTAAAAAAAGTCAACTGAACCGAAAGAGTCATTGCTTATGTTTACAGTATCTGACATTATTTCCAGACTACATACATTAGATCCTAAAACATTACTGAAATAATAATATAATACGAAATTTAAAACAACTCAATAAAATAGTAAAATTCAAGTCACAATCACAAAAATAAACCAATCTACACAGAAATAAACCTTTTAAACACAATATGTATGCTTAAAATGTAACATTCACGAGAGAGGGATAACCGCCTTATTGGTCGCCTTCGGTGGCTGAGAAAAATAGTTATGCGTGCATCACCCTCTATAGCTTCCTGCAGGATTTATTCTCCGGGTGAATTAGGTGGAAAGGTATTAGCTTATTTTATCAAAAGAACTGATACGTTCGCTTCACTAGCTTTCTAAAATTCCACTACTTAAAAAATGACTATTCAAATTTCAATTTTACTTCTGTTAAAAGTAAAGGGGTGTTTTCTCTCCTTTTATAAAACCTTTTGGAATGCTGATCTTATCCTGCCTACCCTGACTTCTCGCCACTGGTAGAAGGCTATATCTTCACTCAAGGAAACAAAGCCCCAGTCTCTGCTGGAGAAGCTAGAGCCTCTCCTAAAGAAAGAGGTCCAAGATAGACTGGGAAATGTAAGTGGGCCTAAAAAGGTCCTAAATAATTTTGCTTTTAAGATATAGAGTTATAGATGACGTGGATAAATAACTTTTATATCATTAAATAATGTCATTACTAGAATATAATTGTTGGGGTTTCTATGCTTGTGTAGAGGGAATTAAATTAATAAATTATTTCCTTCATTCTTCTGTTTTCTCACTTCCCCCCTGCTGATAGCCTGTTGCTTCGTGAGTACGATGTATATCATACTAACAAGCCTTCCTTTGATCGGAAAAGCGTAGATGTTAACGTTTTCTTAGATTTTGAGAAGATGTACGACAACATCTGGTAGTACGTAATATTTAAAACACTTCTTAATTGGGGAATCTGAGAGAACCTCCTCGTTTTTATGACTAGTTTTATTTCAAACTGACACTTCCGGGTAGGGTTAAATAACACCTTATCCTATTATTTTTTTCGCTCATGGTAGTATTCTAAGTTGTTCATTGCTCGCTATTGCAAAAACTGTCTCTTGGACAATGTACAATTAACTACCTGTCCGTTCATGACTTTTTGTTGATGACTACGAAATTTATTGAAGTTATTTAAGTCTTTATAATGTTGAATGGCATATACAACTCTCTGTCAACAATCTATGGATATGGGTATCACGTAAGTCTCAACAACCGTAATTTTCCTGGAACTTTTATTTGCTTTTAAATGAACGTGGAAGCCACATATCAAAGACTTGAAAGAGAGGTATGTAAAAGCCCTCAATTTACTTAAATTAATTGGGGTGTTGACAAGGAAACTATGATGTGCCTATAGGAGCTTGGTAAGATCAAAGCTAGATTATGGCAGCTTTGTATACGGCTCCACTAAACCTCCGGTGTTAAATATGATAAATAGTATCCAACATACAGGCATCTGACTGACCACGGGTGCTTTCCGTTACAGTTCATTCTCCAGTATCTGTGCCAATTCTAGTGAGCCCCATCTTTCTTGCTGGCGGTCCTATATTCTAGTATCCAGCGTGTCAAAGCTCAATTGCAAGCCAGGACATGCTGATTACCACCCTGTATTCAATCCCCCAACTATGTCTTGTATGAAACCGAGTGACGTAATACAAGGCCGGCTGGGATTCAGATTTTATTTGTATTTGAAACGTGTGTGGTCGTCCTTCAGAAGTTTATACTCTATTCTCAAGACATAGTTTCTCCCTGGAAAATACGGCTGATTCAATGTCATATTGTTCTTGCCAAGTTCCCTAAGGAGACAACACTGAACATATTTTACGAGAGGCACTTTAATGAGCTCTTCTCTAGATTTAAATGATTTCAGTGAATCTAAAATGATGGCTCAAAATTTGGGGCCTCCATGGGTAGTGCGGAAGGGTTTAGTTTGAAATTTGGCTTACCTAGTGAATTCAGTGTTTTTAAATATTTGTGTTTTGTATTCCGTAATTTTCACCATTCTGTTTTCATCTGCACGGATTCCATGTTATATATATGTTGGCATTGCACATACTGTATCTGTGGACTTCCCTCGTTCAGATGATACACGAGCAAATTTTTAAAATGTGTATCTTAAACACCCAGCTCTTGGATTCCTGGTCATTCTTGTTTCATAGGTAAGGAACTGGTGGACAGACAGCCAAAGAGACAGTTCATTGTTTGTTCTACAGGTAATGAAATGGTGGATAAGGCAGCCAAAGAGGCAGTTCATCCTCCTCCTAAGAAGAGTTTGATTGTTGAGTTTTTAGATCTAAATAGTTATTTTCTGCGTGGGGTCTACGCACCTGTCACCAACAGTGAGTTTATAACCCTGCTCAGAACAAGCTGCAACTTATCAGGGATTGTGTGTCGCAATAGCCATCTTTTATACGAAAGTCTAGAAGAGAGGTGTTTGTCGTGAATAAACTCCGCGTTGAGCATACTTCATTGACCAATGGGTTTTTATTGATAGGGAATCCACCTCCAGTGTATGAGCTTTACGATGCCTTCCTTAGCGTGAACCACGTATTGTCGTAGTTTGGCAAGTACACCCCTATTTGCCTGGCTATTGATTTTAATGGTTGCCTTTGTTTTATCTTACGTGACAGTGCGGATGGAGTCATATGTTTACTCCGTTTTATACGCCAAGTGAATATTTTAAATCATTTTGAGCTCACTCATATAGAGTGGCTAGCTTGGATATTATCTCATATTGAAATTAGTTTCAACAATTTTAGTACATTTTAATAGGTTTGGTTTATCTTTTTAATGTAGTGTACATACATTTTTTTTAACGCGTGTATATTCTCAAAACCATACCATAATCCATTTGAGTTCCACTCCTATGGAGTGTCTCAAATGGCTTTTGTTTCGTAATAATATTTATTTTTAATATTCTAGAATTTGTATGTGTTATCTTATTTTAGTGCTTTCATCTGATTATGCTTGAAGGTGAATTGTTTAGTATTACTTTTCCACTATGGGGATCTTACTGTGTTTTATATTTGTCCTCATTGTATCGATGGGCCCATAAAAGCTAGCAATAGTAATACATAAATGTGTATACAGACATCCTCAAAATATTTCTTAATTTTTAAAATCACTCATCAGTAAACTACCCTTTATCAAATGTTTCCCTAAAAATTAAATATAGTGTTTTTTGGGATATCAACTGCTTCCTAGATATCAATTTTACACAAAAACGTTAAATACATTTTTTCTAAATCAAATTAAAAAATAGTCATCATAATGTCATCCTTAAACAGATGTCCACCCCAAAAACCAGTATACAGTGTTATTTGTTTTACTGACCATTTCTAATACATCCATTTATATCAAAATTATTAGCCATTTAAAAAATATTACCAATTTTTAAAAGATCAGTCTTTTGAAAGGCTCCCTAAGATGAATGTATATAGAAAAATCAAATATAAACTGCATGTTGTTATGAAAAATATTCCAAAATATCCATTTACAACCAATTAATTAGAGCAAATTTTAGAATAAATCAAAATTTTGAAAATCAATCATCAGTAATTATAACTAAAAGAGTGTTTACACCATAAACAAGTATACAGTGTCAATTGTCATGTCAAACACTCTCAAGATACCCATTTGGTACAAAATATTTCAGGTAGTTTGTAAAATATTTCAAGTTTTTTTTTAAATCAGTCATCAGTAAACTATCTATAAATGGGTGCTACCCTAGATTCAAGTCCAACCACACAATCCCCAGTCATATGCTTTAAACATAATTGTTAGAGACATTTTCGAAAATTTTGAATTATCAATTATTTTCTATCAGTAAACGATCCCTCACCCAATTTTTTCCCCAAAATCTATGAAACAGTGCTATTGGTCATATCTAAAACTCAGAAGTTTTTGACCTTAAAATCTCTAAAATAATGCAGAGAAATGACGTAAATAGATTTATACTGGGCGTGAACTATGGCTGTCGGGAATTCGGGAATGTGTTTATTCCAGGTTAACTTGAAAGATGACTCGTGAAGATGAAGATCGGCTCAATTAGATACATTAGCATATTTCAAATTATTCTGCCGTAAACTAACCACAGTGTCTATCGTTAATTCACAAGCGTCTATAAATGAGACTGCTGAGCAATGATCACAGTGTCTCTTGGAGTCACGAGTGTTTGTCAAATTAAACTGCTGATCAAACGTTCTCATTGCCTCAGTTTAAGTATGGGTGATTATCAAGCAAGTCTGTAAAACAACGTTCGCATCGATTGAGCATTGCACAGAACAGTAAATGTCAGAGAATATGAAACAAAATTGCTTATGAAACTATTATTCGCTTTAAACTAAGTGTCAAGTGGCTCGTAGACCGTAGTCAAAGGCATTTTTCGAAGAATACGCTTTCAAATCTGCAATTAAGGTGTTTGCTAATATAATTTTTACAATATGTAACAAAGTTTTATCTCCACAGCAGCGGTGCACTTTATGGCCACACAATTGGTCTACGATAACACCTAAAAAAATGTTTTTTTATGAATATTCGAATTATTTAAATATTTTTACTGTTGGAATAACATCAAGCTTCATATTGACATCAGTTTTTATATCATCATGCTATAACAATACAATACTAAGCAATGAGATGAAAATAAATTTAAAAGTCGTTTATCTGTAAGATATAATTTTGTTTAATTTCAACCTTTTTTTATCTAGTTTCTAATTAAGTTATCTGAAATAAACTTATTTGGGATCTCAAGAGGAACTTTCTCTTCAAAATAAAAAAATAAATCATTGAAATCGGTGTATCGACTACAAAGCTATGCTTAAAATTACTGGTTGAATTGAGAACATATTTTTATGTCGGTTTAATATTAATAAATATGCCTTAGACATTAATGTTAATGATGATGAATTATATTTAAAATATTCCTTAAATCAAGGATGTAACTTGCAGCAAATGGAATTTGCTGGCAAATTTTTTGTTGTTGATCTGACAAGCCCACAACTAATACATTGAAATATTTTTAGGATAACCAGGAGAGCCTATACCAGGAAAGATAAATTTTAGTGGGCATGGGTGGGACCATTCTACAAAGTGCTCAATGACACCAATCAAACCACCACCACCGAAGCTAGGCTCAAAATGCTCTTATTACCTGGGTTTCTACATAAAAGTTATCTCTCGAATAGATGTAGAATACTTGTAGTTGTAGGAATAGGGAATTTATTTTAGCAAGTGAAACCAGATATGATTCCTACTTACAAAAATTATGGTTGAAAGGGTGACCTGGTGGTCTAGGGATAAGGTGTCGGACTTCTATGCTGGCGTCCGGGGTTCAATCCTCGATCCCGGCAAAGATTTATCTGATTACCAAACCCTTCCCTCACCTCTGACAAGACGTGTATTAATCACAATATGTGAATGTGAGGAATGCCAAGCCTCCACCATGGTTCGGATTCCACGTTTAACTGTAGGTTCTCCATTTCATCTCACAATCATCCTACCATTACACATTAGCGTAAGTGTGTATAACCTGAACGGTTAGTAATACGAGGTGGTAATAAAAATAATGTTTTAGATAAATTAGAACTATACAGTTATTTAAATAATTTTAATCTAGATGTTACCCAACTCTCACAAAATTGTGGAAATATGATTTTAAATTGAAAACTTTTCAAAATATGTACCTATTTGAAAAATAAGATATTTATATATTTCGAGTTAGGATAGCGTAAAAATGTGTATAATTCATTAAGCATTAAATTCGACGTGAAACTAAAAATGTGATATGTCATAAACATCCGAGCCCTATCAACCAAATCTTAGATATGTATTTTAATCAAAATCGCTATAGAAAATTTCCTAAAATATTGATTTGAAAAAATTCTCACCAATAAACTATACTTAATTAGAGGAATAGGGTCTAAGAATAAAGGATAATAAAGGGGAGGGGGCCAGCTATCAAGCCTAAGCTACTTGTAGTTTGTAAAAATAAAAAACAGGGGTTTGTAAGCAACACAACAGATATTTGTGGTAAAAATTGATAGCCTTTTACAATTTATTAGTACTAATTTTCTTATGCCTCAATATTCGTCCCTTGCATCTCTTCCCCACACTTGCACAGACCACTCTAACAAACCCCTATTCTACCTGGGCTACTCCAAATTTCATGTTGCCTGATCCGTCCATGACGGGTTCTCCACTGTACTAAGTACCAAATTGTCACTTCAGGAGGACGGATGGGCCAAGTGAAGGCCAGAAGCCCTCGGGGCACGTTGCGGGACGGAGGGCGACAGTGACTCCAGCTCCAACACCAAAGCCACTGGTACAATCTTCCGCCAGTGTGCTGTCAAAGAGAGATACCCCTCCACCTCAGGCTGAGGCACCTGCCAAAGCCACCAAACCTGAACCGGTTGCATCCGGTTCTACCCTTTCGGTCGAGGGCCCGCCCGAGACCGCTCCTCAACCCATCCCAACCCCCACCTCCACCCCTGCCACCCTGCACCCTTCTAACCCCTTCCTTCCACTCCCAACTCCTACCTTTGTTACCCCTGTCACCCCTACAGCCAATCCGTTTCCCACACCCGAGGATGAATCCGCAAAGATCAAAAATTGCATTGAACTACTCAAGGGCATTCCGGGACTGGACCCATGGGACTTTTCATCGAGTCTCTTGAGGAAGGTCCAGGAGTCTCCAAGGAGTAACCGTGGTCACCTGGTCATGGAGCACATCATCCTCTACCTTGTCTCTCATAGCAGCACACCCGAATAGAGGACCACCAGTGCTGAAGGAGCTCACGGTCGCACTCTGGAACGCCAACGGAGTCGCGGGGAAGAGGGCTGAGCTTGAAAGTTTCCTGGTAAAGCATCGTGTCGATGTAATGCTGCTGGGAGAAACCCACTTGCGCTCCGCAATGAGGTTCTCGTTAGCAGAGTTTATCTGCCATCGTAGTGACCGAGCGGGGGATGTGGGATGGGGTGGGACGGCGGTTCTGGTCCGAAGGGGCCTTGACCATCACGTCATCTCACTTCCTCCCCTCCAACACATGGAAGCATCGGCTATTCAACTGGTGACCTCGACCGGCCCAGTGCGCATCATTTCCATCTACTTCCCTCCTGACCGCCGGTTCGACCGGGCTACGAGGGCTGACATGGAAGTGCTCATTCGAGGTACCACGCCTGTTTTAATCGGTGGTGACTTCAACGCTAAGCATCCTTCATGGGGCTCTAGGATTATGTGCGCTCGCGGCGGATTGCTCCGCGACGTCATAGATCTACATGGCCTGGTGGCTTCCGGCCCCCCCACCCCTACCCATTTTCCTTACAATCCCGGCATTCTCCCGGACGTCCTAGACTTCGTTGTCTCCAGAGGGATCAGAAGGCGGTTAGTGTTGAAGTCTCTAGCTGAGCTAGACTCGGATCACAACCCCGTTCTTGTGAACCTGGGACGCGCGGTGTCCTTCATAGACCCCCCCGAAAAACCCAACCTAAAGCGCACTGACTGGGACAGGTTTGCAAATGTGTTGAGAGAGAGGTTGGGACCCACCCCTACCTTTCGAACAGCGGCGGAAATCGATCATGGTGCGGAGCTCATAACTTCCGCCATCAAGGGGTCGCTCGAAGCTTCGACGCCTAGGCACCGTCCTAAGAGGGCGCCACAGGCTTCTTTGCCCGATTCTATCCTCAGGCACGTCCGGGAGAAAAATCGGCTGAGGAAGGCTTGGCAAGTCTCGAGGGACCCGGTAGACAAGGCCAACTGGAGCCGCAAAGTCCATGCGGTTCGGGAGATGGTCCGAGAATACCGGAACAGTGTCTGGGAGGACAAGATTGAGAGCCTGTGCGTGCAGGACAGGTCCTTGTGGCAAATGACGAGGAACTTGATGCGGGTCCCCGCACCAAGGCCGCCTATTGTGGGTCGCAACGGGGTGGCCAACTCCGACAAGGAGAAGGCCGATGCTCTCGCTGAGCACTTAGAGGCGCAATTTGTACCGACTGACAACCCGTCAGACCCGGTGCACGTTGCGCACGTGGCTCAGGTCATCGGTGCGGTCTCGTACAGACCCTTGGATGAGCCTGAACCCACGGAGGTGACAGAAATGTCACGGGCGATAGCCGCTCTAAGATTAAACAAGGCCCCCGGACCCGACGGTATCAGTAACGCGGTCCTCAGAAAGCTGCCCTTGGAGGCGATTGACTTCCTCGTGGAGTTATTCAACGCCGTCCTGTTCCTGAGTCACTTCCCCAAGCTCTGGAAGCACGCCAACGTCCTCTGCTTTCATAAACCGGGTAAGGACCCGGCCCTAGCTTCGTCCTACCGACCGATCAGCTTGCTCGACTGTCTGGGCAAGTTGTTCGAGAGACTACTACTGACGAGACTGACCCGACATGTTCGCGAGGCGGGCATCTTGGTGGATGAGCAGTTCGGCTTTCGGGCGGGACACGCTACGTCCCACCAACTTGTCCGGCTCGTGGAGCAGGTCACGAGGAACTTCAACATCAACAGGCTGACTGGTGCTGTCTTTCTAGACGTGGCAAAGGCCTTCGACCGTGTTTGGCACGAAGGTCTCCTTTTCAAACTCCTCTCCCTGAATCTGCTATTCTACCTAGTTAAGGTTGTTCAATCTTATCTTTCCCACCGCACCTTCTCCACTACTTTTGGGAACGCCACATCCCAATTCAGAAGCATCCGGGCTGGAGTGTGGCAGGGCTCCATGGTGGGCCCGGTGCTCTTCAGTCTGTATGTGAATGATATTCCAAGATCTCCGGGCACCGAGTTGGCACTGTATGTGGACGACATGGCTCTAGTAGCGGAGTCGTGGCGAGGGCAGCTGGTAGAGAGGTGACTCCAGACTCACCTGACGCAGTTGGAGGGGTGGCTGACTACCTGGAGAACTAGTATTAACGTGGAGATGAGCACCGCAGTGCTCTTCACATGGAAAATAAAGTTCTACAGGCCGGTTCCACTCCGGCTGTTCGGAGAACAGATCAGATGGGCGGGCAGTGCTAAGCACCTGGGACTTACGCTGGACACCAAACTGACCTGGAGACTACACTCAACGAGAGACTAAACAAGGCGAGGCAAATGCTGGGAATACTAGGCCCACTGCTCAAGAGGTGTAGCGCCCTGTCTAAAAGGAACGGTCTGACGCTGTACAAGCAGCTGCTCAGACCGATCCTCGACTATGCGTGTCCCGCTTGGGGCCACCTGGCGGACAGTCATTGTGGGCGCATCCTGGGATGTCCGTAATGATACTCTACACCGCGACCTGGATATGACTACCATCAAGGACCACTTCCGGGGACTGGAGCAGTTTTTCTACAATAGACTTCCCGGTGCCACCAATCCTCTTATCCAGGGGCTTGGGAACTACGTCATCTACCCTGGTGGGTGCCATCGACGTCCCAAAGCCCTGCTACGATGAGCGAGATGTGACAACAGTGGTTTGGGAGGCTCTCACTCAGCCCCCCATAGAGTAGTGTCTCCGCACGTAACTCTAAAAACCCTTATTCGGTTTCTCAAATTTCTTACCCCCTTAACCCCCACCCCCACCCCCATGTTACTAATAATATGTAATATCGGTTTCTTTGTTTCAGAACTTCGCGAAACGCGACAACCCGTTCCTAATTTTTTCTAAACACACGGTGTGACCAATTGGTCGGTACGTGCTGGAACTTGCTTTCGTGCTCCCCTTCAGGGAGCATCAGAGAATGCCATTTTATTTCGATTTCGATTTCAAGTCACTTCATTTGGGAACAGAGAGGAGTGCAAGGTGCCGTCCTGCCTCCTTTACGTGTTTCTGGCTTTTTGAGCATCTTGGTGTCTACTGGTCTACGGATTGTCTCTTCGGATGGAGCCCATGGTGAAGAAGAAGAAAGGTGTTAGTGTAGGGGTCGGGAGAAGACCACCAGATGGGGTGAGGAAGAATCCCGGGCCCGGGAAGCGACCGGCGCCAACGAGGAAGAAGTTGGCGGCGAGCGGCTGGGGATCCATCGTCAACGGCAGGCTTGTGCTGCCCGTCCTTTCTAAGGGAGTTGAAAGTTTCCGCTCACGTGGACTGAAGGCTCCTCCAGTCAGGAAGAAGCTCGTGCTGGGTGGTAACGAGCCGGTGGTAGCTGCCTAAGCCAGCGGGGCCGCTCAAATTCCCGGAGCCGAGCGTACCTCTGGCCGAGGTGAGCGGGAGTTGCCCTCGGGTGACAAATCGGCCCTTTCTAGGGCCAACAAGGCTGGCGTGACCACCCAATTTACCGGGGAGGTTGGCGCAATGCACAGCCAATCGGGTGATGGTAGCGGGGCCCCTCAAGTTAGCGGAGGTGAGCGTGCCACAAACCAAACCAGGCCAGTGTCACCTTCTGGTGATGTTTTCGCCTTTTTTTAGGGCCAACATCACGGCCAGCGTGACCTCGCCAACTACCGGTGAGTTGGGCGCATTCGGCCAGGGTGAACCCAGCGGGGCCCCTCCCGCTACCGGAGGCGCGCGCGCTGCTGGTAGATCCACCGGGTCATCCGGTACTGCACCCTTGGGCCTCGGCTTGATGGACAGTGCCGGCACCCTTCAAAGCGTCGGTAGCAATGCCGATGCAGGCGAGCCCAGCGGGGCCCCTCCGAATACAGGAGGTGAGCGTGCCGCTGATGGCCAGGAAGGGCTGGAGGCCCTTCTTAGGGCCGACAGCCCGCAAACCGGGGAGGATGGCGAAATCTCCCGGCAGCACGACGAGTGGAAACCTAACGGTGCCAACGGAAGCCCTGACCAGTGGGAGCCTAGCCGTCCTTCGCCGGTAAAGACCGCTGTAAGCGCCACCGACGCAAGCGCTACCACAAGGGTCTCAAAAACCCGCGTCAACTCCGAAACCTCCCGCCAATAGGTGTCGGTAGGCAAGAAACGCCCGGCTGAATTTTCTTCAGACTCGGAAGACCGGGTCGCACGCTCTGAACGTGTTGATAGCTCGTGCGTTAGGAGTCGAGCCAGGGGTCCGATGATGAGTCAGAAGGATTTCAGACCGTAAGACACCGCCGAAGGGGTAAGGCCGGACACCAGGAAGCTGCTGGGGGACAACCCTAATCATTTAGGCGGCAGCTCTGGTGATGAGCGCGATGTCAGCAGTGGCCTGGGCCAGGGTGCACCAGCGCTGGATAGAGGTGGGAAGTGGCGGAAACCTACGGGTAACAACGCAAGCCGTGCCTCACACCAGGTTCTAGTGGCTCTGGGCCAGCTGGCAGAGCGAAGGGGAAGATTCCTCCCATCATTTTGTGTGATGTGGAGGACTACACCAAGGTGGCGAGGGCCATCCAGTCCAATTTTCGTGGGCCTGTGGAGGTGTTCAGGCAGCCGGGTGACTGAGTGCATCCTCAGTGCGGGTAGGAGGAAGATTACCGTGCCCTCCAGAATCTCTTGCCGAACTTGGGGATCCAGCATTGGTCCAACGAGCTGGGACTTGAGCGGCTGGTCACGGTCGTGGTGAAGGGACTCCTGACACGGACAAACCCTGGTGATATCCAGGAAGAGCTGGTTGAGATAGGCTTCCCCGTGAAATCCATCACACAGATGCTCTCCCAATGTAAGCGGGATCAGAAGACCAGAGAAAGGCAGCGGTTGCCGAACTTCGTTGTCTTTCTGACGCCCGGGGAGCACACCGCAAGGTTGTACTCCATATCAGTATGTTGCGGGCTCCAAGTTAGGGTGGAGAAGTACAATTCTCCAGGCGGCCCGGTTCAGTGCAAGAACTTTTTATGGTTTGGGCATGTGTGAAGGGATGGCCGCGCTAACCCTAGGTGTGGGTTCTGTGGTGGTGACAATGAGAGGGGCGGGTGCCCAGAGGAGAAACGATTTCCTCCGAAGTGCCTGAACTGCTCAGGAGATTACTCTTCAGCGTGGCGGGGCTGTCCCTCGTAAAAGTTATTGAGGGTAGCAGGGACTGTGTGAGCCTCCAAGGGTCAAGAAAGATGGATGGATGGTCTAAGTGAAGACCAGAAGCCCTCGGTGCACGTTGTGGTATGGAAGATGACCGTGACTCCTGCTCCAACACCTAAGCCGCTGGTGCAATCTTTTGCCAGTGCCCTGTCAGGTAGACCAACCCCTCCACCTCAGGCCAAGGCACCTGCCAAAGTTACCCTACCAGAACCGGTGACATATGGTTCTTCCCGTTCAGTCGAGGACCCGTCCCATACCGCTCTTTTCCTAATCTCAACCCCCACCACTACCACTCCCCACACCTCTATCCCTTACCCTTTGCACCCTTCCAACCCTTTTCTAACACTTCCAACTCTTACCCTTGTCACCCCTGCCACCCCCGCACCCAACCCGCTTCCCACACCTACCTCTGAGGATGATACCGCAAAGTTCAAAAATTGCATTGAGATAATCGAGGACATTCCGGGACTGGATCCATGGGACTTTTCATCGAGTCTCTTGAGGAATGTCCAGAAATATCCGTAGAGTAGCCGTGGCCATCTTGTCATGGAGCATATCAATCAACCTCTACATTGTCTTGCTTGACACTACACCTGAATAGAGGACCATCAGGGCTGAAGGAGTTCGCGGTCGCACTCTGGAACGCTAACGGCATCGCAAGTAAGAAAGCTGAGCTTGAAAGTTTTTTGGAAAAGCATCATGTCGACGTAATGTTTTCGGAATAAACCTACTTGCGCTCCGCAATGAGGTTCTCGTAAGTAGATTTAATTTGCCATCGAAGCTACTGAGCGGAGGATGTGGGAAGTAGTGAAACATTAGTCTGGGTCCAAGGGAGCCTTGACCATCACGCCATCTCTCTTCCTCCCCTACAACACATGGAAGCAACGGCTATCCAACTGGTGAGCTTGACCAGCCCATTGCGTCTTATCTCCATCTACTTCCTTCCCTACTGTCGTTTCGACTGGGCTATGAGGGCAGACATTTAGGTGCTGCTTCAAGGTACCACGACTGTTTTAATAGGTGGTGACTTCAACATTTAGAGGACTTAATGTGGCTCTACGATTATATGTGCTTGCAGCGTATTGCTCCACGATGTCATAGATCTACATGGCTTGGTAGCCTCAGACACTCCCACCCCCACCAACTTCCCTTAAAATCCACTTGGTTTCACGAACGTCATCGACTTCGTTGTCCCCAGAGGGATCAGAATGCGGTAAGTGCTGAAGTCTCTAGCTGATATAGAATTGGATCTCAATCCCGATCTTGTGAATCTGGGACGTACGGTGTCCTTCATAGACCCCATAAAGAACAACCTTAAGCGCACTGACTAGGACAGGTTCGAGAATGTGTTGAGAGAGAGGTTTGGACCCACCCTTACCTTTGGAACAGCAGCAGAAATCAATTTCGTTGCGAGGGTCATAACTTCTGCCATCAAAGGGCTGCTCTAAGCTTCGACATGGAGGCACCATCCTAAGATGGTACCACAGGCTTCTTTGCCCTATTCAATCCTCAGGCACTCCCAGGATATAAAATTACTGGGGAAGGCTTGGCAATTCTTGACGGACCAGGTAGACAAGTCCAACTGGAACCGAAAAGCCCTTGTGGCTTGAGAGATGGTCCAAGAATAACGTAAAAGTGTCCGGTAGGACAATATTGAGAGTCTGTACGTACAGGGCAGATCCCTGTGGTGCATGACGATGAACCGCTGAGCACTTATAGGTGTAATTTGTACTGACTGATAACCTGTTTGACCTGGTGGACATTGCTTACGTGGCAAGGTTATTGGTACATTCTCGTACAGACCCTTGGGTGAGCCTGAACCCACGGAAGCGAAAGAAATGTTGTGGCTGTAAGCCGCTCTAAGACTAAACAAGGTCCCTGGACGAGATGGTATCAATAACGTGGTCTTCAAAAGTCTGCCCTTGGAGGTGATAAACTTCTTCGTGAGGTTATTCAACACCGTCCTGATCCTGAATCACTCCCACGATCTCTGGAAGAACACTAACCTACTCTGCTTGCATAAACCTAATTTCGTCTTACCGACTGGTCCGCTTGCTCGACTGTTTGGAAAAATTGTTTTGAGAGACTTCTACTAATGAGACTGACACTACATGTTCATGAAGTGGACATCTTGGTGGACGAGCAATTCGGCTTTCGGGTGGGGCACGCTACATCTCACCAACTCGTCCAGCTCAGTGAGATGGTGACGAGGAACTTCAACATCAACAGGCTGACTGGTGCTTTCTTTCTCGGCGTGGCATAGGCCTTCGACCGTGTTTAGCATGAAGGTCTCTTTTTAATACTCCTCTCCCTGAACTTATCTTTCTACCTAGTTAAGGTTGTACAATCTTATCTATCCCACTGCACCTTCTTTACTACCTTTGGAAACTCCACTTCCCAACTAAGAAGCATATAAGTTGAGTGCCGCAAAGCTCCCTCATGGGCTCGGTGCTCTCCACATGGAAAAGAAAGTTATACAGTCCACCCCCACTTCAGCTGTTTGAAGAGCAGATCAGTTGGGCGAGTATTGCTAAGTGCCTGAGACCTACGTTGGACACCAAACTGACCTGGCGACTATATTGCTCTGAGAGACCTAACAAGTCAAGACAAAAGCTGGGAATCCTAGACCCACTGCTTATCATTCGCAACACCCTGTCTAAAAGGAATAGTCTGACACTATACAAGCAGATGCTCAGACAAATCCTCGACTATGCGTGTCCCGTTTGGGGCCACTTAGTGGACAATTTTATGAGGAGGATCCAGTCATTCCAGAGCCAGTGTCTGAGGATCATTGTGGAGGCACCTTGGTACGTTTGGAATATGAATCTGCATCGTGATCTGGAGATTCCTACTATTAAGTACCCCTTCCAGAACCTGGCGCAAGCCTTCTATCACAGTCTTCCTAAAACCACCAATCCTTTTATTTAGGGGCTTGGGAATTACGTTATTGACCCTGGAGGGTGCCACCGACGTCCCAAAGCCCTGCTCGGTTAAGCGAAATGTGTCGAACAGTGGTTTGGGAGGCTCTCACCCATCCCCTTATATGGTAATACCCCCACACGTAGCTCTAATTACCCTTATTCAATTTCCCAATATACTTATTTTCCCCTACTAATATCAACTTTAGTATGTATTTCAGAATCTACTTGAAATGCAACAATCCCTTTGTTTTAGTATCCGAAAACCACATGATGTGAGCAATGGGTCGGTACATTTTGGAAATTGCTCTCGTGCTCAAATTCACGGTGCATCCGAGCATACTAATATGCGTCTGCGAGTCTCTAGATGTTGTGCAAGCTAACACTGCCTAGCTGACGGCCTGTCTGGAACATTATCCCGGGAGTGAGTATGAACACTTAAAAGAGAGGTGCGCTGGCTTGGTGAGCATGCAGTTCTGCTCTTGGTAGAGTACCCCGAGGATAGTGAGATTCCTTCTCGTCTGTTGGTAGCCTACTGGCGGGGAAGTTGTGTGTTGCCGGACTCATTCCCAATTATCTACCTATTGGTGTAAGTCATCACTACAAATTTGGGTCTCGTGGGTGAGAGTCAGATGTGCCCTTTTCTGAACAAGGCATCTTAACAGTAGCAAAGCTGGGTTGGGATGGCAGTGCATTTCTGAACCATTAGTGGTGTTCTCGGTTGTTAGGGGGGCTTGACTGCTGTCCTTCTGTAGAAATCTGGGTGCGGGAGGATTGTACCCACGGCCTGGGATACTCTTATCACCGGTCCAGCTCTGGTATTCTGACGTGACTCTACGAAGCATCCCATTTGCACGTAGAATCTGATGTACCTGTTTTCAAAGCATCGCGTGTATGTGTAGCGCAAACATGATCAGGGTATTTTCACTGGAGTTGGCCCTGTGTGCCGAATTCCAGTAAGGGACAATGAGCCATTTATTACAAGGTTTATTGACTCATATACTTACTTTGACGGGGCTGAAGGCAGTCAACATGTCACACACATACACTCGCGATCAACACTCACACACCTAAAACACACATTCACTGTCTTTAGCCCTTCTTAATGCATACTAATGAGACCGACTAGGATCGGTTCTTGTACTGTTGGCATTGAGCCCAGTGCCAGTGTAGGCCCTGAAAAGTGCCGACCGTTGGCCCTAATAAGGGCTGTTTCTTGGTGGTGCTACAAGCAACATACGTTCCATTTGGTGCGTTTGGAGACAGAAAAGTACTTTGGTTCTTTGTTTTTATCCAGGAGAAAACTGCCCCTTGGATCTGATTAGATCCCTGACTTTGACCGTAAAATCCCATGCTACCGGGGATATTCGTAAATACATATGTTTGGTAAAGGTGATTATAATACCTTCTCTTGTTATGAGAAAGTACAAAATTTAATAAATCAAACCTACCTAGATTGAGAAATATTGAATTTGTGTCCAACAATTGTTCTAAAACCAGATTAATTCCGTGTTCAATATTTAGTTTGTGTAGCATTATTTTTAAGTAGACAGAAATATATAGGAACGTGTCACTATCATACTCATGTCTAGTGGAAAGCTGTACATAAAGTTTAGAACAATAGCTAAATGTACCATCTAAAATAATTTGGTTCGTGGACAGATAAATTCAATGTTGGATGTACAAGAAAAAAATATAACTTTGGACTCTTTTTCATTCACCAATACGAATGGCTCCCCCTTCTCTGTAGCAAAATTTAACGGGTTCAACACGTCGTGCACATCCTCATTTGATTTTGGCAGTTTCTAACTTAGTGTGTTTTATATTGTGTCCTAATTAGCACACGTCTCTTGGAGGGATCGTATTCAGAACAACATTTGATTTTAGATTTCTTTATGTATTGATTTTAATGGGCTCTCCAACAGTTTACGTTCCACCTTCCTTTTCACAGAATTGTTGATGATTTTCCTTTTTATCAGTGACTCACTGGACTCGTGATTATACGTTCTCTTGATTTGTTCCCTTGATTAGCGTGTAGAACTTTTCCCTAAAATCTTCGTGCAACACCAAAACACAAAACACTTCACCACTCCTCTTCAGCTCCTATATGCGTCGAAACTTATAGTTTTGAAAAAATATTAACTATTTCCCTCGTTCGCTCAACATTTGCTTCAGTTCAATGTTTTGAATCGGATATTGGCAACCTAAATATACAAAAATATATGAATATAAATAAAAACTTATTTAGCTATTTAATCAGAAACGCTATATTCTTTTAAAATTCTTATTCATTTTTATTGTAAAAAATTAAATGGATGAATAATTAAAAATACCAAGCTAAGTGAACTGCAAATTTGAACAAGATAAACACTTTGATAACAGTAGCTAACAATCATCAATGGTGATTGTATTAAATATGCTATCGTAACCAAGATAAACTTATAACTGGCCTTGGCCTTGACTCTGTTAAAGGGATTAGGAGCTGAGTGGGATTACAGGTTGTTCCACAATTCATGGANATAGGAGTGTGACTGTCAGTACGGGTATTAAGACGCAGTGCTTAAATAAATTACTTTGTAATTTATATTTACACCATAAGTTAAAAGGACTAATTATATAAATACAATTGTTAATACTTTTATTCACTCCACTGTAGTAACGTGAGTATCCACTTTTCAAATAACGTGCTGCCTATGAAAATCATAATGTATCCAGGGAACAATCCACCCCAACCCCCAATTACTCTCCCGACAAATTGTCACCATTTTCACTAACGTTGTGTGTCATTGGTAAAGTTGGAGATATATTTGATTTAATATAATGTTGGACTACGTAAATGGGCTTGACTCAACTTTGCTTTAAACTTTTAAACATCCTACTTTAGAAAATTAAAACAAAATAATCTCCAAAATAATCTTGTTTAGGTCAGTGGCGGCAGAACATTATCTATGTAGGGGGGAGGAGTTAATTTAACAAAAAAAGGTTTTGAGGAGCTGGCTTATGTCCCCCAGGACTAAGAAGTTCCAGCAAATTTTGATGATTGGATGCCTCCAAGAAATTGAAGTGATCATCACCTGGATCTTTTTTAAATTATACTCCTCTAACATTTAATTAAAGTTGTATTCCCTCGGAGATTTTTTTAATGTCGATGCCTCTAGAAGATATTCAAGATGGTTATAAAATTAATTTTACTTTCTCTCAACACCTCGGAGAGAAAGTATTGTGATCGTCAAAAAATTCGAACTCGAGGTTTTAATAAATGTCAACGTTTTATGACCCCCTGAAACCAACAAATTTGTTTTCGCAATGCCATCTGTTTGCCTGTATATCCAAATCCAGTCTCTGTAACTCGGCCTCGAGCCGACACTATTTTACAGATGAGTCTAAGACTTTGAATCTGGGGTTTTCATAAGGTCCTTTCATGGGGCTTTCAAAATTAGATATCCAATTCTAAATTTAAAGGTAGTGCACTGAAGGGTAAAAAGAGGAAATATAGATTATCTATAAAACATTCTAATTATTTTGATTAAATTTTATATCTAGATATTGTTTATCATTATAAACAAGATGGTGACTCTCATTTTCTCATAAAAATCACTTTGGGGCTACTTTAAAAATTGTTTTTTTTTATAATCTCTCCGTAACTATTTGAGATACGAAATATCTTATCACTTTAAGGTTGTAGTACTATTAAAGATACAATTCTTTTATTTGAAATATACTTTTATAAAACCAATAATTTCTAGCTTAAAGCAAATATATATACCTTTTAGTTCAGGTCTTTGAAAATGAATTTGATTCTTATGCTCTTTGGTGGACAGTGATGTTTCTCTTTTCTCAATTTTTCTGTAACGATGTCCCTAGTTCCTTATGCCATAGATTAATTTATTTATTTATAATCATTGATGTAGCCTTTCTACAACAACGCATAGTCCTGTTATTTCGTTTCACAAATCTTAGTATTTTTTAGTAAATGCCTTATTTAGATATAAAAGCAGGATAATGTTTGTATGGTGCACTGTACCATTTATTTAAATTTTAATTTGATGCCTTTAAAAATTAATGGGAATTGATTTTTAATCTATCATATTCGAAAATATAAGGGAGGGAGTGATATAAATCTAGAAAGGGAGACGACAAACTTATTACAAAGATAAAATTATATTCAATGGGCAATGCTCCCCCTCTCCTTGGTTATTCCACAAAACTACTTTTATTTAAGAAGTGCTCAATGTAAATTTTCAAACTTGTAAGAAGGAGACCATATAAGTTTGTAAAGGTTAACCATATTTTGGAACTTCCATCCCTGCCCTTAATCAACATAAAAATAAATTACAGATAGATTCTGGAGTCGTTTGTTTTTCAAGATTTTTCTTTGCCTTTAGCATTTAGGGTGTAGCCTCCCAAACTCCCCGTGAAATGTTGTCCTTGGCAGCAACATTGACTCTGACGCGGGTCTAGTCTTCAGAAATTAAGCGGACAACTTAATAAGAGGGTACAAGTGTGCCAGTAGCCCCATGGCTTCTTTAGTGCTGACTGACAGTTTTAAAAAGCTACCAGACCAAATTACGTATCCCTACGCCGAACCAGATGATCTGCAAAAACATGTGTTTAGCAGCTGTTACTTCTGACGGTCAAAATTTATGTATATACCTAAATATTGACTGTCAGAAGTCAGCTGTGAGCTGTCGGTCAGCACCAAAGAAGTCATGGGGCTACTGTAGCTAGCAATATACTTGTATTCTGGCTTAATTTACAATGAAAATAGAAAAGCCTCATTCAACCTAGTTTTATTTTATCAAACAAAAAAAAAATCTAGGAGAAGGGAAGGAAACAGAACAAGAAAGTAAGAATAGGCAAACCAAAAACTGAACTGACATTAGAACAAACTTTATTTTCTTTGTGTGTGTAGATACCACTTCTATTGTGAAAAAGGGCTTTCATCAAAAGTTTTGATGAGAAATCGAAACTCGCAGATCATGAGGGAAACTTGTTTTCGGTCTCGTCTTCCCTTTGAACAAACTCTCATTGCCTTCAGTCGCTCTTATTCTACCCGAATATCCCATACCAACTATTTTCTCCCCACCTCTCCCCACATACATTCCCTCTTAGTCAATCCCCATCAAAACGCAGTTCCCCTTTCCATTCGGTTGACATGTATCATAGAGTACTTGAGGACCCCACTTGATATTTGGAACATAAGGTCTAATGTATTAGATTGTCTGGGTTGGATACTCGACCTAACAGAACGACTCGCCACAGATTGTAAAGCTGCCAAGGAAGGGAGAAAGGAAAGTAAAAAGATATAAAAATGGTCGTAAGAAAGTATCCCTGGGTTTTTTCACGTAGTTGAAAACAAACGACGGTAGCTGTTACTATGACTCGTAAAGTGGACCATCGGGAAATGATAATGTTACCAGATCATTAAAAAAAGACGCATGCAATGTCATTACTATTAATATATTTAGTTAACTTACAAACAATACGTTCCTTCTATCTTTGTAGTAACAAGATTACTTTACTTTCGAACAATCTAGTATGAAATAGATGTTACTAACGGCCTCATCCACGAGGTAATTTAACGCGTAGTTAATTGATCTAACGTTTTGTGTTTAATTCTATATAAGGGTTGTTTAAAATTGGTAATTGTGATAGCGATGTTTGTTAATTGTTTCTTTCAAATGCCAATGGTTGGGGTCTTTAGATTCTTTTGATTCCTCTTATTTAAAGGATTTATCTTCTGTTCTAAAAGTGTTGGCCTGCCTTTAAATATTTTAAAATAGTTTATATTAAATTATGTAAACTAGTAGCTACTTTATAACACACACAATATTAATTAAAAGTATATTTTTATTATTAGCTTTAAAATTATTTGGCCACGTTTGATTGGTCTTGTGATAATTCAAATACTGATGTCAACCTGGCCACAGGTAACTTCACAGAATTAATCCAAAGGAAAAATAAACGCATATTCTTCTAATTATTTTTAAAAATCAGTCCAAATTTCTGAATTGGTTTTCTTATACGCTTAAATACTATATCAGGAAGATAAAAATAATATCAAAAAGTTTTAAAGAAATCAATGATAATAAGCTAATTCACGTTTCTCACACTTTCATAAATTAGTTACAACATCAACTATAGATAGAGCCATTTGGATGAACTCAATCGAAAATATTATCAACAGCAAACACAAGGATTTTTAAAAGTTTGTTTAAATTAATCGTGTGAATAAAGTATCCCCATAAAACCTAGATATTATTGGCAAGATTATAATGGCTATTTTATTTTTTGCAAATAAGTTTGGGTCCTACTTTCATTCCATGTATTGTTCAGCCTTACCTGTGTTGCCTTGACCGGTTATTGAAACTAGCGTGTTCTTGTATTCTTGCCACATTATATCCGTGGATGTCGCTAATGTTATTAGCAAGTTGAGTTTTCTAGATGTGCTGGTACAGATTAATTTCCAAACGTTATTGTTAAAGACCATGCCAAAATTAATATTCCATTGTCAGTCCACATCTTCAACACTAGCATTTCAAATGAAACTTTAACCCTAATATAGAAACCATCTGTTAACCATCTGTATCTATTAAAAAAGGGGGGGAGAAACAAATGTTTTAACAATAATTATACATATTTATCCCTCTAATACTTTCCCTAGAGTGTTCCAAGAAATAATACATGAGCATCCTTTCACTAACCAAAGAATAAACTCTCAGAAAATAAACATGGCTTTATAAAAAATTAAATTTACTGTCACAAATTTAGTAGAAATTCTAAGGTATTTTTTTACCCCTCAAGTGTCAACCAAAGGTCAGGTCACTGCTCTTTATTTTGGCTAAAGCGAGGGTGTTGACTTAAGTTAGCATAGTAATAATCTTTCGAAGCTTTGTATTTTTGGTCTATCTTACTCATATGCAAATTGGTTTAGCATCTTCTCGCAAACATTCAACATATTTTTAGCCTCTTGCGGTAAACCCCAGGCCTCTAATTTAGGTATCCTTCTCTTTAATGTGTTTATTGATGGCATTGGTAGATTTTTGAACTTATATTTTACAGTGGTGGCTCTTAGCTAAAATTAGTGGGGGTGCTGCTCCAGAAAATGTTTAGCCTTTGCTTTAAAATTGTGTAAAAGGGAGAAAAAAACATGTATAAAAAGAAAATTTATTCAGGAACTTGATACAATCTTAACAAAAAAGAAACTTTTTTTACTTACTTTAACTTAAATTGTTACAGTTCAAGCTTGATCTATTCGTTTAAAAATAAAATCCATTCTTCTTGTTTTAATTTGCGCAAATGTTCAATAATTTTCTCCTTGATCTCTGGATGAAAATTGAGGAAATTTTTCTCCATTAAAAGTACTGCAAGTGCATTTAGTCTTTCTGTTAAATAAAATAACCGAAAAAAAATGAATCAATTAGAATAGGTAGCTGGAAGCAGAACAATAATCTAATTCTAGACTCTTCTACACTTTATCACATTCAAGAATATGGTACACGGTTTTCAAGCACAACACACGCTGAGTAAAAAAAACTTCCACCATCACGCCAAAGCTGGCACTGCGAGAGCAACAACCCGCCTTCCTCTCCTCTCCACTCATATGCGTGCATGCGCACAACAGTCAAACACCACGTTGCTGGCACTGTGAAGCGCACAGTTCCATTCAAAGATTTTTGTATATTTTTCTTAAACTGAGGAATGGCTACTGAAATACTGATATTAAGCTTAAGGAATATATATTGTACTACAAAAATAAATAAAGAATTAAAGAAAAAAAGGACTCATTATATTAAATGTTATCGATAATATCAAGTGGAAATAGGGGATACTGGAGTTCCGCAGTGCCTATACACGAGCCTCCACTGTTTATATAGTTATTAACTCTTTGCGGATGATATAAAACTATTAAAATGATCAAATCAACTGCAGATTGTATGGACTTACAAAACGACCTAAATTATTTTTTACAATGGTCTCTGGAAAAAAGAATGTTTCAAAAATCAAATAAATATATTTTACTAGGAAAACTAATCCTTTATATGTTTTACATATATATTGGTCAATGATAATATAGCCCGCACCCTTTATATCAATGATCTAGGTCAGTGGTCACCAAATGGCGGACCACAAAGACATTTTTAAGGACCTTAATGATATAGCTAGTAATAATAAATAATTAAAATAACTAAAGGGAAAGAAATTAATTTTTTGAATTAGTATAGTCGTATAGGACTTGAACTTGAGTGACTTTTAAAGTTTTACCGGACCGTGGAAGTATGTCGAGTTCTAAAACGGACCTCCATCAAAAATAATTGGGGACTCCTGGTCTAGGTATTATCCTGGACAATAAACTTTACTTCCACTATCATGATCATTGAAATTACTTGTACTTATTAAATTTATAACATATTCATGGAAGTTAACTGTATTTTATGCCTGATCTAAGTTTGAAGATGCAAGTTTTACTTGGAATTCCACTATCCATCCATAGCTGACTATCATATTGGAAAAAGTTCAAATTAAATGTATTGCTAAGATACATTCTTTAGTAACCGGATTGATAATGATTGTGATTATGACAGAATTCAAAACCTTTTGGGGTTCCAAACATTTTTTTCGAGTGGATATTTTTGCGATACCTTATTTGTTATAAATATTTTCAATATCAACATTTCTTGAAAATATGCCCTCAATCATGTAAGTATTCATTTCCTTCTCTGGCCTTTCATAATCCAAAATTAGTATCTCTTAATAACTCATACAAGGCCGTTGTATACACAGCACCAATTCTAGGTTTGTCGAGTTCAACACTTATCACAAAATAAGAAGCCAAATCAGAGTTATCTAAGGCACTCCCTTATCGTTAATCTACTCAGTAGATGTTCTACCTCAAATATTATAACTTAGTGTCTACATTATTCTGATATTTTTGTGTGTTTATTTTTGTGTGATTGTTTTATTTATTTTTATTTTTTAAGTGATGTCATTAACTTTTTAATCCTTTTACTACTCTTTATTTGCTTAGTTTTATTTTTCGGTTAGTTACTATTATTATTATTATTTCAGATTTTTAGTAACTATTTTCTGCATGTAGCTATAATTGTTTATTTTATTTTATTACATAATAATTATATTTCTTAATTATTAAGAACGGATGGTAGTTCGTTAGCAACACGTACTTCAACTCGGCGACGAAGACTACCACTAGTCTATTTATATTGAAGCAAATGGCTGTATCTTCTAAATACTCATATATTTTGAATTATGTATACCTTTTTTATTCAGAGCATGGGTTTAAAATATTTTTGATAGTAGCTTATTATCATAACTTTCATAAAGTATTAATAAGAACCACGCTATACTTTAATATAAAATATTTTCAATGTCAAATCATCCCTTCCTAGTATTTAATTTTCATGGGAGTGTCCAAACGTTAAGTTGTAAGGAAGACTCTTTAGAATTTAATGCGGAAGGAAGACCACGCTCGAATATATACTGGTCAGTCTACTCTTTAGTTCCAGTAGTCAAACATTTAATCCAGAAATCAATAGTGTTGCCGCACATTATCATAGTAATGTTGTATTAAGATAAAATGATTAATTAATAGCAAAATATATAAATCTATTTAAAATAAAGACTACAACATTATTGTAAAATAATTTGTTTGCTTAGTAACTTAATGCTAAATGTATATTATTTTTTAATCAAAATTATCTCGGTACACTTAACGGTTACTTTATACGCATGATATATTACTCATACTTTATAGCATGAAGTAATCGGGCCTGCCCAGGAGAAATATATAGGATAAAAAGGATAAAAGGTTTAAAAATGTGTAAAGGAGAAAAAGATGTAAAAAAGATAAAAATTGTATAAAGTACAAAAAGGTTAAAAAGGAAACTTAATGCTCGTATTTTGTTGTTAATTTAATAAAAATAAAATGAGTAAAATAGTTAAACGGGATAAAAAGGTAAAAAATAACGTCAAAGAAAAACCATTTTTATATTCAGAAATAGTATAATGGTCTCAAGCCGAAATTAGAGGAAGTGTACCAATATTTGCATGGAAGGAGAATGTAAAGCCTGCCTAAATACGCGTGACACGCATGAAGGAAAATATAATGTATCCTTTAAATTGGATACTATGGTGTGGATTTGTTTAACTGGCCCTAAATATTTATTAAAACGTATATTGTCCCTTTAGAGCCTACATATAAAATATTTATAACAGGAAAGAAGTAAGGCTGAATAAATTAGATTTACTAAGGGAAATGTATATTGATTTTTTTCAGAGTTGGAATTGTGAAACGAATTATGAAAATGGAAAATGGAAACTCTGACGTAATTAGCTGGTGATCTGGAACACATATTTTATGAACTCAACCATTTATTATTATTATTATTATTTTTATTATTATTATTATTATTATTATTATTATTATTATTTAGCACAGCGTAGTACTACCCGTTTGGGCTATACGCTTAAGTATTAATGTAGTAGGAATGGTAAAGGTTGAATTTAGAGGAAGTAAACACGCATTTGCATGTTGGGAGAGAGGACAACCAGCCGTTGTTCACCCACCCGAGATTCGAAGGAAACCCTTGGCTCAGTGGACTGACACGCTACAAACTAAACTAAACAAAGGTGTCGGGTTAAATGGGTATACGGGAAGTGTTTGACATTAACACAGAGAACTTATGGCCCTCAAGAGATGATGAGAATTGTTTGGTGTTTAGGTTAGGCACGTCATGGGAGGAGTGCCCAAGACTGCACGCTCACCTACCCAAAACCCTGGGGGCACACATTAAAAACTAATGGGCCTGGGGCACAAGTTTAAAATCAAATGGGCTAAACCCATGAGCCATTGTGGTGGCCTCTGTCGGGAGCATGGTCTTAAAGGAGGGTGGTGAAATTAACCGGATGTGGAAAGAAGGTTAATTGACATAACAATACACTGCTCACGGAAAATAACCACGGGATAGGGGATGTGAGTTTGTGAGAATAACGGCAAATTAACCGGATGTGAAAATTAGGTCAATGAAATCTCATATTCTGGGTCAAAGGTCAAATTGCCGCGGTAGGACATCCATGCTACTTGTGTTAGATACCCAAAAGTTATTTGAACGAGAGCTATCGTAGGAGCCGTGAACTATTCAAGATAACTAGAAGAAAAATCACCAAATATTTAATTATTTTCATTTAATCTATCAGTTAAAATTTTGGTAATGTAACAAACACATATAAATATTCATGAAGATTTTTTGATAGTCATGCTATCAACAAATATAATGATATGTTCTTAAAAAATTAGAAATGTAAAAATGTTTGACAAGTTCATCCGCAATATATACCTCACCAAACAACATCACCGAAAAACTAGTACTTCATAGGAAATTCTGCAAAAAAAAATATATATAATAAATAACTTTTGAAAAAAAAATAGCTGAACCCAACATTATGTTACTAGTATCAAATGTATGCAAAAGATTTTACAAATAAAAAAGGAGTGATATCAAAATTCTTCACATTCACAAATTTATTAGGTTAATTTTTTAAAGAAAAATGTTATGAATCACCTGGCACAGCTCTAACGAAAACCAACTACGCACTTATTAACAAATATTTGATATAATTACAGTTGCGGTTTTATTTTGATTTTATACATGAAATGATTTACAAATAAAACTTAATTTTTCAAGAAATCATTTAAAAGTATTTTGTCCCATATAAAGGAAAAATAAATAGGTATAATATTTTTATATTTAATGTAAATACTACACAAAATTTCAATTTGCAAGTAGTTTGAAACATGGATACACGATACTTTTTATTACAATATATATATATATATATATATTAAACAAATTACAAGTAAAAGATCATATCCTACATGTAAGTATGTAACACAACAAATATAACAATTATTTTTGGCACAGATGTTTTCTAAATACTAGGCGGCCCGTTTTCAGAATAAGGCGTTAAATTACTTGTGTAGTACTATTTGTCAAGTAACAGCAAAAAGTACTCAACAAGAACCTCAGTCTATATTTTATAATTGATCTTCACATTTCATTATTAATATTTAAAAATTAGCTATGCAATAATAGAAGGGATATAATATAAAGTAATATACATTTTTTAGCCATAGATTATGAAAAGTATATATTTTCAAATAAAATTATTTGTAATCCAGGCTTTATGTTATTAGATTTATAATATTTACATTAAATTAACTAAAATGTATGTGATGAAAAACTTTTAAAGAAACTCAGATTCGAGAAATTTAAGCTGTATTTCCTTGAAATCAGGTGTTACAAAGAATTTGATTTAACATTAGAAAACATCCTTCCCAAAATGATTTTAAGATTTGTTGTGTTACATAATTTTACATGTAGGTAATTCTTATTTACTTGTAATTGGTTATATATATATTGTATCATAATAACATTGTGCATAAAAGTTTCGAATTACTAAAAAAAAAATCTTTTTTAATTTTTAAATTAAATGGAAAAATATTGTATGTATTAAAGTTTCCTTTAAATAAGATAGTAGACTTGCCACGATTTATTAATGTAATAAGTTTTATTTGTAAAGTATTTAATGTATAAGATTAAAATAAAACAAGAGTTTTAACTTAATTTCATATACATTTGTTAATAAGTGGGTAATTGTTTTGGTTGTTGTGGTTTTGTTAGTTTAATTATTAATTTTTCTTTGATTTTTGTATTTTTTTGCCAGAGGTTCCTATGAAGATCTAATCTTTAGTTAGTGTTGTTTGGGGCAGTATACTCGTACATTGCGAGGATACTTGTCGATCCCTTCTACAATTATAATGATTTTAGGTAGATCATGCTTACATGTCAGGTGCTTATGTACTTTTCACTGCTGGTCTGTAATAGGTCTCGTGACTGTTGGACAATACTGCAATAAAGAAAATTTAAATTGTTATTATTATTATTATTATTATTATTATTATTATTATTATAGTAGTAGTATTATCATTATCATCATTATAGCTTTGTGTATAAGAAGTTTCTAGAGGCTTCCATTCCATTTTATAGCTGACTTTTATATCAATAATTGAGAGCAACCCGTACTGGTGGTTTCTGCACATAAATGTAGGCACGCTTCCTTTTAATTTTTCCTCATTCATCCCTTTTTTACTAGTGTAAATATGTGTGGTGCAAGAATAATATTAAAACAATAGTAGTTAGGTGTTTGAATTTACATTGTCATTTCAAAGTGTTATGCTGTACTATTATATAATTACCTTCCCTAGATCTAAAGGTATATGATTGTCAGTTCCACACCACACAGCAAGGTCAGGAAGTGGCGTCAATAAACCTACCCACTACCTGACTCTGAATAGAAATGTGAAGAAAGAAATTAGGTTAATTTTTTTAATTGATCAATAAAATCTAGTTCTAAAGTTATTAAAAGTGAATTAACTACTAATCCCTTAAAAAAAATACATCAAATAGGTTTAAAGTTCGCCAAAAAAGCTGAAATGAAACATGTTATGAATCCCGTGTTAAGACTGGCAGCTATACAAATAAATGGTACGGAACTCAAAACTCGTAATATATGTGAAACGAAATAATATACCCTAGCAAACTCGAGAAAAAAATTGCGTTATACTTACATTCAACATTTTTTGACACCCGGATTTAAATTTTATCGTTTTTTTTTAGAATTAAAGTTCTCACTATTATATTTGGACAAAATCAAAATATCGATATTGAATCTTAGGGGTCAATTGTTCGTATTAAAATTTCGAATTCCGGTTAAAATTCTTATCATTTTATTAGGGGTTGCACATTTTATGGTTATCGCATTGCCATTAAAGTCCTCATTTATAATTTTAGACCATTAAAAAAGATAAATATTGACTGTTGAGTTTAAAATGATATAGATAATAAATTTATATACAAACATTTTCCCTAGGAAGTTAAACAAAAAAACATACGCTCTTTGAGAGAGTTACTATATTAATAGTGAATTATTGCGTTAAAGCTTAAATAGTATATCTTCAAAATAAAGCTCACAAAATAGTATCAATATATTTGCCAATATATCAGAAACTATAGTCTTTATAATGATACCTTTAGATTTTAAGCTTTATTATTTTTAAAAGTAATAATTTTTTTCAGTAGTAAGTTATTTAATATCTTAAATAGTTGCAGAGTTAAGTAAATTTTCGTTTCTGTAAAGTACCCTAAAAGTCATTTTCATAGGAAAATAAAAATAGTCAACTTGTTTATAATCTTAATAAACGCCCAGATACGAATTTAAATCAAAATCGTTATAGCCGATTTTGAGAAAATGATTTTTTTCTCTTTTCACCCTTTACTAAACTACTTTTAGTTTTAAGGTTAGATAGACACACAGACAGATGGCATTGCAAAATCTACTTTTTTTTAGGGTTAGGGGGGTTATGAAACGTCGATATCCATCAACATCTCGGCTTATATTTTGTTTACGGTAGAAAAACTTGACCTTAAGAGTTTGAAAAGTTAAAAATTATATATAGGCCTATTTGCGTTTTGCTTGAAAAATATTGGTTTGATAAGAATGTGTTTAGAATAAAATATTTGTATTATAAATAGACTTACATATTTGCGATGATAAGTAATTTAATACCTCAAATAGTTTTGAGGATGTGATAAATTATTAAAATTTACGCATCAGACTGGAACCCTTAAAGTCATTTTTCTGAAAAAATGAGAGTAGCCATTTTGTTTATAATATAGCTTGATGGGTAGAAATGAAATTTAATCGAAATAGTGTGAGTCAATTTTGGTAAAATTTTCTTTTTTCTTTTTGCCCTTCAATAAACTACCCTTAATTTTAGGGTTGGATCTACAATTCCAAAAATCCCAGTTTTATGAAAACATTAGATACCAAGTTTTAGCCCAACCTGTAAAATAGTTTTGACTGTACTACGAGGTACATAGATGGACAGACAGACAGATGTAAATTCAAAAGCGAGTTTTTCTGATTCAAGGGATCATGAAACTTGAAAATCATCAACATCTTGAATTCAATTTTTTTGACGATCACAATACTTTCTCTACCTGTAAGATAGCGATAAAGTAAAAATCGGTGGGGACAGTATTTTTCATTCTTCGAATGTACTTCTTTGTTCTGCGAGTCGTGACAGAGCTTTCAATTAACAGCCCCCTCCGAACGAAAGGAGAGGTCCCTAGTGAAGGGGGTGATATGCCGCAGATAATGATGCTGGCTGCAGACTCACCCCTCCTCGACCAGGCGGCGTGGAGCAAGGGGGAGAGTGAGTGACAAGTGGAGGACGCAATAAGAGGGGAAACAAAATAAGAACATTTCCACTGGAGTTTGAGGTGTGTGTGTGTGTGTGTGTGT
>CABFOW010003317.1:38725-58758 GCA_902141385.1 Timema californicum
TGTGTGTGTGTGTGTGTGTGTGTGTGTGTGTGTGTAAAAGAGAGAGAGGAAGAGTGAGACTATCTTTTCTTTTTTCGAACTTTATTGGATGAGGTGACTTTTTTAGTCTGTCATGAAAAACCCTTTTTTAATGAAACTTGAGAATTTAAAAAACACAACATAATATTTCATTATAGAAAACCTAATTAGATCTGTTTTGTACTTTCTCATATCAAGATAAAGTATTATTATAGAGAAAATAATTGATATCAACATTTTTTGTATCAATTTATGTTTTATGAGCACCCGAACTAAAAATGGGATTTTACAATTCTCTCTATCTCCAAGTCTGTCTGTCTGTCTGTCTGTCCCTGGCCACGGGCCCAAAACATTTAGATAATGTTTATTCAAACTTGATATTTAGATTGTATAGATCTATCAAGATTATTTTTGGGAGGGACTTTAGCCCTCGAATTAAGGGTAGTTAAGTAATGAGGGATTTTTTTCCATAAATCCAAATTATTCAAAAATGGCTTTAAACGATTTTGTTTAAAATGCATATTTAGAATTTGTTTGGCATGGAAAATAACTTTAAATACTTATTTTTGCGATAAAAGTTAGTTTATGGGTAGTTTACTGATGGCATCGTTTCCAAAAACTTTGAATATTTTTTTTTAAATGACTTAGACCATCTGGTTCCAAATGGGTATCTTGGGAGTGTTTAACATATCAAGTAGCATTGTTCACTGGTTTTGAAGTGGAAGCTAATTTATGGGTATCTTTCCTCTAAAAAATTGTAGACCTATAATTTTGTCATAGGCTCACAACAAACATTTTTAACATTTCTTATTTACCTTTAGATAAGGAAGTTCGTACATTTATTTACCATATTTACCATATTTTATAATAACATGACAAAATATTGATGTAGGAGAGGACTAAGGGAATATAGGCTTAGAAATTATAAATATATAATTCCAGAGAACGTCCAAGATCATTTTATTTTAAGTTGTGTGGCCTGGCAACGATATTTACTTTCTCACTGACCTAGGCGGTTCTCTCAAGGTGTCATATATAAAACTTACAACTCCTCATAGTATTCTAGTTTATTGACATTATTTAATTTCTTATTAATATTGGCGCTCCTTTCTAAATATTATTATAATATTTCCTAAAATAAGAGGGGTAACCTAGATTGGTTTCGTTTTGGATTTTCCCTCAGTTCAAAAATAAATAGTAAGACACAATCACACAAATTTTTAAAAGGGTGTTTTCATTAAGCTACCCCTAGGTAAGCTATATTTATGGAAACAAACGCATAATCTGTTTAATCCCAATAAAGACTCAAGGTAAAAATCTTTAACTAAATTGTTCAAATGTTTTAAACAAATTTTAAATTTTCTAAAATGTGTTATTTTAAACTCCCTAAAACTATAAATAATAGGTAAAGTAAAATTGTATTCTTGTTTATCATGAAAATATATTTCCAGATACCCATTTTGAACACAATCTTGGAGACCAATTTAGAAAAATTTCTAATTTTATACGATTTGTTGTAAATAAGCTAACCTTAAACTAATTCATTTAAAAAAATAAAGATATACTATTATTGATAATTGAAAAATATTCCCTCGATACCAATTTTGAATAAATGTATCAAAGCTTTTTTCATATTCAAATTTTATAAAAATCAGTCATCAGTAAAATACTATAAAATTAATTTGTTTTGAAAAAAAAATCACTATGTAAAAAAACTTAAACAAACCCATTTTGAACTGAATTTTCATGTCAACTTTTTAAGTATAATTTTTAGAATAATTCTCTCCCCCCTCAACATTCCATCTTTCACACAAAATGAACATCTTTACTGATCATGTGAAACAATCCTGAACAATAAATTTTAAACAAAATTTTTGAAGACCTTTTTAAGAATATCTAGAATTGTTTTAAATCACACATCAGTAACCTACTCTTTAACCAATTTTTAATCGAAAAACCAAGTATAGAGTGATATTTTGGAGTTTAATTTCTACTTAGATATACATTGTAAACGAAATCGTTTGAGCCATTATTGAAATTTTTGATATTCAAAAAAATACGTCATTAGTAAACCACCCTTTATTTGAGGGCTTTGGTTAATATAAAAAAATACATCCAAATCCCATAGAATCTAAATATCAAGTTTTTACCAAATATATCAAAAAGTTTTGGAAGGTAACCAGATACAAACAGACAGACACTTGGATAAAAATAAATAAACCAAAAATACCCTTTTTTTTAGTCTTGACACATATAAAATGCCAAAATTCATCAAAACTTAGAAATAGAAAATTTTCAATATTACAATAATTTTTCTTGATTTAAAAAAAGTTAAAATACAGTTTTTCAAAAATAAATCAACAATAAATTATAATTAAACGAGCATTTATATGAAAAACAAGAAGATAGAGTTATTTGTATTCTAAAAAACTTAGATGGATTTTGAACAAAATCATTAGAGCAATTTTTAAAATATTTTAAATTTTTGAAAAATATTCATTTATAAACTACCCTTAAAAGAAATGATATCTAAAAAACAAATACAAAGGGTATATAATGTGTGATAATACATTTAGAACTGAATCTTTTTTTTAATCCGTCATCTAGAGTCCTTATTTATTCAGGCCTAGAGTCGTAACTCCTTAATTATAATTTAAAATATTTGAAAATAAGCACATTACATATATTCATATTTATTACTTTCTCATTGATAAAAAAAAAGGTTTGTAATTGTTAGGAATCTTTACTTTTATGTGAACCCGAATCCATAAAAGTGTATTTTATAATTCTGTCTGTCCCCGTGTCTGTCTATCTCACTGTCTCTCTGCTCCTGGCCACGGATCCATGATGGTTCGATGGATTATCTTCAAACTTTATATTTTGATTTTCCAGGGCTATATATTGGGATTTTTTTTTACCTTAGCCCTCAAATTAAGGGTAGTTTAGTCATGAATGATTTTTTTAGACTTCCAAGTTTTTTGAAAATGGCTTTAATGATTTTGATTAAGATGCATATCGAAGATTGGTTTGACATGAACAATAAATAGCACTGTATCATTAGTTTTTGGGTAAAAGTTTGTTGTAGGTTAGTTTACTGATGGGAAGTTTTTGTATATTCAAAATATTTCAAAAATGTATCTGACGATTTTGTTTAAAATATAAATTTAGGGATTATGTGATAAAACAAATAGCACCGTATACTTGTTTTGGGGGCAAAAAGTAATGTATCGTTAGTTTACTGATGATAGAGTTTGCAAGCAATTAGAATATTTTCAAAATGACTTTATAGATTTGATTCCAAATGGGCGACTTGGTCGTGTTTGTCATTAAAAATAACACTGTATTAGTGAAGTAGATTATTGCAAATTTATAGCAGGATCGTGACAAGCTAGATTAAAGCACCATATTTCGACTTTATAGTCTACCCACACTGCACAATTATTTCAGAGGTTGGTACCCAATCACAGTACCCATGATCTTGAAATAGGGTGCCATCTCGAATTCATTACAGTTTTCTCTTGTGTATTATCTGTAAAAGTAAGTGGTATGGTTGTACGTTGTACATCCACCATGTTTGGGACTAACACATGGTGTTCTAATCATTCTTGACCTCTTATTAGCAGCTGTGTTTGAAGTATAGGTTTCACATGGGACTGTAGCCACACCACTATTTTGCTGTCGCGTATTAGGCGCAATGGTAGCGCTGCTAACGTGCGACTTTTGGGCACAAACTCTCTCAATACCCACTGTATAGTCTCTTATTGAGAGTGAACGCAGTTATTTATGTTAAAACAACTGGCATCGTGTTTTGTAAATTATCAAATAATCTATTAAACAACTCCTGATTTGGTCTTTACAAAAACGGTGATTGATCCCAGAATAATATTTTCTTTGCATACGTATATTCTTGCTCAGTATGAACAGTATCAATAAAAGTAGATCTTTTCCACGTCCATGTTCACTTGAAGACTGAATTCTAAAAGTAAATAATGTATACATGATTTCAAACGTGTGTTTGGACATGTAGGTAGGGCTTTAAACGTGCGTTATCAGCACCATCCACGTTTGTTAGTCGAAGCTACTTAGGCATTTCCTAACTGTAGATTCACCACCATCAATTGTAAGTAGCGCTGTTTAAACGTTACTCATATGCCACCTAGCACCAAGTGGCTCCGTCTGGAATGGCCCTAAAGGCTACATGAACTATAGTACCTACTCAAGTAGGCCTACAAACTTGCACTACTTAGTATGGGCTATTTTACTTGTGAGTGTAGTTTATATAACACATTGGTGCATTTACACATTTATCTTAGAGGCAAGGAGAGGGTAGTGTAATATATCGAAGGTAAACGTCAGGGATTTGTGCCCTGACCTCCATGCCCCCAGCAAACTATACAATACTATCTTGAGGACTAGTACACGTGCTCACAGATTAGGGCTTGGATTTGGTGGGTTACTTTATTTAAAATGTAACATACCTAAACATGAGGCTAAATAATCACAGGATTACAAACTAGCTTTACCTGGGATATTAACCTCTAATAATTCACCATAGACAGACCATAGCCCCTGACTCCCGGGAGAATCCAGGTAAAAACTTTATCCGATGTCCTTGCCACGGTCAATCTCGGTTTTCTTTCTTCACTTTGTTCTCCCAGATAGTAAAAGGAATATGAGCTCCAACCAATTATCGCCAGCGAGTGGTCTGTAAGAGAGAATGTGTGAGCATCAACCCGACTAGATCCTGACCAGTCAACCGTGCTAGCGTCACAACAGTCGACCATTGTACGACCAAGGGTTGACAAAGACGTTAGTTGACCTGGCCGCCTCTTCTTGCTCAAAGAAAGGTCACTCATGTGAGCAAAACGTGGCCACTGGGGAATTAATGGCCACGGCGTTTTTATACGAATGTGTTTTTTATTTAATATTTTCTTTGTCACTATATTTCTTTATCCGGTCTGTATGGAAAAAGATTTTGCTTTGGCGACGACATAGCCTTTCATCTTTTCTTTTGTATTTTTTATCCTCACTATTAAGTCTGCAAGCGTGTAAAATAAACTCACTTTTGGTATTACTTGATCATAATTAATTTTTAACTCTACAACTAATAGTACTAGTGAAGAGAATGTGACGATCAATCAAATAAATATGTTAATCATTAAAATAAATGGTTCGGTGTACCGCCACCAGAATTTCTCTCGCATTAATTTTAAAATAGACATTTGCTAAAAACTCGTAAGATTTGTGAGACTAAATAATAGGTCTACACAATGTTGTAGAAACACTAAACCAAAGATCTTAAATGAAATAATATACTTTTTTTATGGCATTAGGAACTAGGAACACTTTTAAAGATAATCTGAGCTAAGAGAAACATATTTTTCCACTAAAGAGCATAAGAATCAAATTCATTTTCAAAGATCTGAATTAAAAGTGTATATATTTGCTTATAGCTAAGAAATAGTTGGTTTTATAAAAATATATTTCTAATAAAAGATTTTTGATCTTTAATAGTAATACAACTTTACAATAATACGTTATTAAGTATCTCAAATTAGTTGGTTTTCTCAATGCCGTCTATCTGTTTGTACCTCACTCACATAGAAGGAAAGAATAGAGCCACAGCCGCTAGGTTAAACGGGTTACATTCCTTTTCGAGGCTTTACTCCTTCAACGTTGGGATCGGTAGGTGCCATCCCCAGTGACTACAGCGCAATAAAGTGAGTATTTTATAAACGACTCACTTTGAACTCAAATGTACTAGAAGGCAGATACAAAATATGAACTCCTCGAGTTAACCTGTCGACTGGCGGTCACCAAGCAAGCTTCAGTTAACACCCTACCCTGTCTCCCTGTCTCTACAACCCCCTCGCCCCCCCCCCCCCCAAACTTAAGTATCATAATCCTGACACACAAATAAGTTTATTCTGACTGTAAATTACAAAGAAAGCTTGAAAAAAACAATTATTTTTTTTAAACTAAGGGACTGGCTGTCAACTGCAATTATTTGTTAAGGAGCACTGAGAAGAATCGCTGGTGTCTATAAATACCAATTTATTTAAGAAGTGGTTAAATATTTTTTAATATTGTTTTCAGCAAAATGAGGGTGAAAGCTCTGATCAATTAAATAGTTTAAATTTTAATTATAAAGTGTTTTTAAATGTGAGATATCTTATATAAAACCGTAAAAAACAAGCCCACAAATTGTGACCCTAACAAAACATGACTATTTGATAGAGGAAGGCTAGATACCATACCGTGTGGCCACTGATGCAGGTGTATAGTATCAATTTGATGCTATGTATTAAAAATCATTCATGTATATTTGAATTAATTTAAAAACTGTTATTTTCCCGGTGTAAATTAAAATTCCCACACTCAAGTAATTAAAGTTAAAACAAAAATATAGGATAGTTTTAAATAGTTCTAAGGGCTTATGTTATTTAAAATTACATAGTAAACACTAAAGTTAGACTATTGTATTTTGTGTGAGTACGTGTATGCAGGCCGGATAATAATAAAGATATTGCAGACAGACGGGCCGGTCAGCTATGTCTCACCGGTCATTTGTTAGTGAATCCTGCCTTATCAGTTGACTTTGAAAGGGGGTTATGTTTGTTAGTAAAAGTTAAATAAATTTGAAAGTTTAATTAATTATATAGTATAAATAAAGTTATGTATGGTCTATTGAATCAATTATTCAACATATTATATACCCTACACTCCATTTATCTTAAAAGATAGAAAGCTTTCTATTATGAATTACTAGCAATCCCGCACGGCGTTGCCCGTGACCCCTTGTGGTAAAAGAATTATATATGCACCCCCTCCCTCCCCCCAATTGTGCCCGTATCTCTGAAACGTAATTCTAAAACATAAAATATTTTCTTCAAAAATTGGTTTAAAATAGGCTAATTAAAAAGCTAACTGAAAATTTAAAAAACCTACATCGAGGTGCATTAGGACTCCCTTCCGTCCACCTATGTTAAAAATTTCAAATCTCTGCCTGCCGTAGATTTGGCTATCATCGCACACAAACAAACACACACAGAAAAACACTTCCTTTTATATTTATAGACTATGATGTAGCATTGTGGCTAGTCCATTAAAGCATTAGTCACCTTTTAGTTAAAACCAATTGTAGCATACATAAATATTATTTTGATTCGTGAGATACAAAATAGATAGGTATCTCAAAATGCTTTCCTATTTATTATTTAACATATTTTGTTTTTAAATGAATGGTATTTTAAATAGGAACTAATGAGTATGAAAATACACAATCAATTTTAACGCTATTTTATCATCACAAATTAAGATTAGATAATTTTTTGTTTTACCGTCCGATATTTCAAATATGTTGCTGGCTATCTTGCATACAAGATAGAACGGAAATTTCCGTGTAAACTCTGCATGAATACATTAACAAAGGGCTACACCAACATGGAGTATTATTATAATTAGCACCGCGCATTACTACCCGTTCAGGTTATACGCACTTACGCTAATGTGTAATGGTAGGGTGATTGTGAGATTAAATTGAGGACCTACAGTTTAACGTGGAATTTGAACCGCGGTGGAGGCCTGGCATTCCTCACATTCACAAGATGTGATTAATACACATCTTGTCAGAGGTGAAGGAAGGGTTTGGCAATCAGATAAATCCTTGCGGGGACCAAGGATTGAACCCCGGACCACCAACACAGAAGTCTGACACCTTACCCCTAGACCACCAGGTAACCAACATGAATTCTTGACATGATTATCTAATTTTTCATAGAGCATATTTCAATAAATGAAATATCAAATCTCCTACAGATATGTTCACACACATATCCTAGAAACATTTACTGAGCAATTTCCTTATGTGCAACACAAAGAAGGTTTTGTACATATAATGTAAGGAAAGGCATTGGCCTAAGCCATGCAAAAAACACAAGCTATTTTGCACAAAGCCACCTCCTTAAAGCAAGAATCCATAATCACTTGTTGTGGACTGTAAAGGAGAATATTTAATGTTTAGGGAAACCTATGCAGAATATATGGAACGTATTACACCAATAATCTCATCTCGTTGAGTGAACCTTGGAGAGTTGAGTACTTGTGTCTTTAAGCTTATTTTGATCCCAATTTAATGTAATAAATCAATTTTGTTTTGACGTATTTCTATGATTCTAAACGCTTGTCTCAAAAGTAATATTTATAGCATGTTCTATTTTGAAACGTTGAAATAATTTAAGGATTTATAAGTAGTTTAATGTTGAATAGTTGTGATTGTTTTACAAAAAAAAAGCTTTTTGGCTTAAGCCTTAGGTTTACAACTTTGGCTTTTAAATAGTAGGTTTGATAAGTGGTATGTTTCAATAAGATACTTAAGATGCAAAAATGTGTAAAAGATCAAATATGTACCAGTATCTAACCAAACACTTCATAAGACTTTATAACTATAGTTAATAGGTTAAAAATAAATACAATATTCAAATAATGGGACATTATGACTGCATAAACTCAAAAACATACATAAGTGGCCAATGAAATATTTACTACTTTTTTTTCTCTTAAATTGTGATTATTTTACTCCATAGTGTACACTGAGCCTTTAGTTGAAAGTAGTTTTAAGAATGTCTAGAAATGTGCTTGCACCATTGAAGCGTATAAGACTATGATATGTGTTCATCGTTGGGTAAATAGACAATTTTTACTTTCTCTCGACACTTTGGAGAGAAAAGTATTTTGCTCGTAAAACAATAGTCCAATTTTGATAAATGTCAACCCCTTGAAACCAAAAAGGTTTTTTTTTTTTGCGATGCCGTCTGCCTGTGTCTATATCTAGGCCTAGAGCCGACACCATTTTACTGATCAGGCTAAAGCTTAGTATATATGATTTATATAAGGTTCCCCCGAGGAGTTTTTGGAGTTAGATAGCTTATCCTAAAATATAGGGTAGTTTACTAAAGGTAAAAAGAGAGAAAAGAGGCTATCTAGAAATCCACGGTAACGATTTTTATTAAATTTCGTATCTAGGCATTGTTTATCATTAAAAACAAATGGCCGTTCTAATCATCCCATGAACATAATTTTAAGGGCAATTTACATAAGCAGATATTGCCAATTTTAATCATATCTTTGCAAGTATTTGAGACACGAAATAACTCATTATTGTAAGGTTGTAAACAAATTTAAAATTTAAACAACCTTTACTTGAAATATATTTTTATAAAACCAATAGGGGGCGCTCCATAAATTGCTTAAAGATTTTTTCAATATTTTGACCCCCCTTAATATAAGATAATCATCTATTGAAAATATTTATCTACAGTTAATTTCGCCCAAATAGTCCATTTCAAATTCAGTTTAAAAATACTGTATCTAATTATTAGAAGTACAAAGCACATATATAAGGATTTATTATGCTTTATCTCTTATATTAAGCTAATTATTGATTTAATAATATGAACACGAGTGTAGATATAGGGGGACCAGACATTATTGTTTAAATTTCCAAACTACAAGGCCAATTTTGCCTGTAGAGACAATAAATAATGTAAGAGTGTTTGTGGTTTTGTTAGAAGAGCTTAATGGTTTCAAACATGGAAAATTGAAATTTTTAGTAAAAGTTCCTTTTTGGCTCTAGAACAGAGATAGGAACGAATTTTATGAAATTCATTAACCTGTAAAAGATAAAAAAGGGGGGTGTACAAGTTTTCAAAATTCATAGACCATGCATTTTTTAAACTAGTGGACATAGATCCTTGAAATTTAAAATAAATTATCCTTTATAGAATTGGGTAAGACCTTTTTAGGGTTTTTCAAATTTAATCGCCTAAAGGAGTGTAAAGGGGAAAAAAAGGGCAGTAAATTCTATGTCCTCCAATTAAGATGAAATTTGATATATGGGGGTTTATTGGGTCGCAGAATACTAGTATGAAATTAATTTATGTACGGCAACCACACGATGATTCCCGAGGTGCGTTGGTAAAAAGTGTGTTTAAGAAAACAAACACTAATATACATAAATACTTTCCAGGGTGATAGAAGTTTAAAATTTTCCATACAACCAATGGGATCACTCAAAATAATTATAAAAGTATGAACATTTTTGTTTAATAAGTGGGATATAGGGAAGGGGATATTAACAGAATAAAAACCTTGAATGTGTGTTAGCAAATTTAAATTTGACGGTTGTTTAGGAGGACCACTCCAAATAACCAAATAAGTCGTAAAATGAAAATTTCTAAATGATAATTAGAAAAATGAGCTTAAATATTTCAAGACTTATAGAAATAACTAATTCCCAGTGTGGTAGAAAATTGAAATGTATAAGTAAAGTAAAGGGATATGTCAAATCACTATAAGTCTGTACATTTTTAATTTAAAATGTGAGCCCGGGAAATAGGGTCGGGGTGAGAGGTTAACGGGTTTTAAAAAATTAAATTGGGTAAGTAGGTAGATTGACCATTTAAAATAACCAAATAAATCTTAACATTTCAAATTTATAAGTGGGAGTTGAAAAAATTGTAGGGGTAAGGGGTGGCTCATCATTTACAAAAAAATATATATTCAACTACTTCTCTGTGTAGTAGAGAGCTTAGATTCGTTAGATTATTCTAAATAAACAAAACAATGTGAAAATTTTAAATTTTAAATTTAAACTATGAGAAATGGGTGAGGGGGAAGCTACAGATAAAAATAACTTTTGAGAGGAGGTTAAAAATTAAAATTTGAAAGACAGGTAGAAATGAAACTCCGGATATCCAAATGAATGCTATAATTTAAAATTTGCGTTGGAAAATTTTGTTTATTGGTTAAAAACTTACAAAACTATTAGAAATATCCTCTCCTCAGTGTGGTATAAAACTAAAATTCTGCATATAGGCAAAGATACCACTCCAAATAACTATAAAAGTTCAAAATTTTACAGTTTATAATGGGAGTCCAGGAAAAAAAGGGGGACTTTATAAAAAACAGTATTGTAGAGAGTCTAAATTTTGTATGCTAGTAGAAGTACGGCTTCAGATAACCAAATAAGTCTTAAATTTGAGATTTTGAAATGGGAGTTATATAAATGGGGAGGGGGAGGCTAAAATTTTCAAAACCAGTGGATAAACTACTTTTATGTGTGGTATAAAACTGGAATTCGTCAAGCAGAGATAGGGACCACCCAAATTAACTATAAGGTCTGAACATTTTAAATTTCAAATTGATACAACAGGAAGTAGGGAAGGAGAAGGTTGTGGAGGGGTTAAGGGTGTACATGTAAGAGGTAGAAAATTTAAATTTATCAAGAATGTAGAGGGATAACTTCAAATAACCACAAAGTCATATAAAATATTAGTTATTTATAAGGAGGCTGGTGATATAGGAGGTCTCAAATTTTTAAAACTTATAGACTAAACTACTTATAAAAGTGTTAGAAGATTGACATAAGTCAGGTGGGCTTAAAGACCAATTCAAAAAGTATCAAGGCCTGAATTATTAAATTTAAAAATGAAGGCTCGAAAAATAGGGAGGTATGGTCCCCTCAAAATACGAGTATTTACAAAGCTATTTATGTGCAATTTTTATATACATAAAAGCTTTAAATGTTTCCATGCAATTTAATAATAAAACGCGTTTGAGTGCTATACAGGGATACATTCATTCATTGATTCAATTTTTTTTCTGTTCTTTTATTTAAAAGAAAACTTTAACCATGGCCTTGCATCCCCAAGAAAAAAGTTCTGTGACTGTAACTAAGGAAGTGTGTGACTATATATGTGTTGATATAATGGACAGATATTCTTCCACTAAACACTTAGTAGCTGCTAAATTGTTCAACAAGAATTGCTTCACTAGATTTAAGATTGAACATCCTATAAAAGAGATAGTACTAACCACTGAAGCTTATTCCATGATTGACAACGAAAAGCTTGAAACTGATCTAAAAGTATTTTATTGTACGACTGATATTCATGAATATTGCAAATTAATTGAGCTGCTGAAATTTATCTTGGAAAATAACCTAGATGATGATTTTAGTTAAATTACGAAACCGATAAAAGTATCCTCTTGACAATTTCCATGACTACATCAGAGGCAGAGCACTGCTTTTCAACATTGAAAAGAATAAAAACTCTTTTAAGAAGCACTATGAATTTGGAAAGACTAAATGTGCTTGCAGTACTTTCAATGGAGAAAATTTTCCTCAATTGTCGTCCAGAGATCAAGGAGAAAATTATTGAACATTTTGCGCAAATTAAAACAAAAAGAATGGATTTCATTTTCAAATGAATATATAAAGCTTGAACTGTAACAATTTAAGTTAAAGTAAGCAAAACAGTTTTTTTTGTTATAATTTTATCAAGTTCCTGAATAAATTATCCTTTTATACGTGTTTTTTTTCTTTTTACACAATTTTAAAACAAAGGCTAAAATTTTTCTGGAGCAATACCCCCACTAGTTCTAGCTACGAGCTACCACTGAAGACAACCCTTTTTAATCTGAAAGATATTTTTATAAAACTAATAATTTCTTAGCTATAGTCCAATATATATACTTTTTAATTCAGTAAGTAACAGGGTGCATTATTCAATTTTTAATTTTTGTTATGGTATTTATACAACAATATATACACCTATTATATTATTTCACAAATATTAAGAGTTTTTATTAAATATGTATCTTAAGATAAAGGTGGGAGAAAGTTTGTGCGGTGCACAGAACCATTTATGCTCTGTATTATTTTCAAACAATAATTAGCCTGAGGACCTTCAACTAATCAAGGAGTGTCCAAAATCACGAGAAAAAAATACTACAATGTATTTTATTAAAACTTAGTTCTTATCTACGGCATTATTAATGTGTTTAACCTTGTAATAGCTCTCAGCGCGGGGTCTGTGAGTTTTCCCCAAATGACCAGTGGACCAACGCAATGCAAAAACTAGATAAAGTAAAAGTTCTAAGCTCAAATGGTGATAAAAAAAAAGTATGGTATATTATAATTTATTGGAATATAAAAATATAATTTAGAGTAAATATACTTTCATTTGCTTGGAAGGTGATTAAGAAAAATTTGAGAAAAATCCCCGTGGTATACCCGACTGGAATATGAACCCTGACCTCCACATCACTTGCAAAACTGACTGAATGATCTTGGCACTTAGTCCACGTGTCCACTGATGTACGTTACATTATTACGATTGTGATTTTCTTACACCTTAATAATTACCCTTATCTGGTGTCAACTTAAATAAAACCAAAGTTGTTAATTTAATCGTCATTTTAGAAGCTGGATTAATCTTAGATAAATATATAGCTTTTTGTAAACAAAATGTTGAAAGCTCTACTGTGTTAATGTAAATAATCCATTATAATTGACTTTATTCAAATTATTTTATAGCTTAAAAAATGATATAATGTTATACACTAGGCCTAATCATACACGCAATACAATAATAATAATATAATATTTAGCATCGCGTCTTACTACCCGTTCGGGTTATACGCTTTAAGTACTAATTACTCTAATAGATTAGGAATTGGGAAGGTTGAATTAGAGGAAGTGAACCCGCATTTGCGTGGAGGAAGAGTGGAAAACCATTTAGGAAAAACCACCCGACCGAGATTCGAACCTCGATATCCCCGTCCTCAGCGGTTGAGCTCAACACGACAAGCGCATTAGCCAACTACGCCACCGAGGCGGGTATACGTAATACACATACACCCAACAATACTGAGAAATTTGCTGGAATACGGACCAGAATCTCCAAAAACTTAATTTTAAATCCTAAAATATATATTGAGGATAAGCAAACACTAGCACAATTAATTGTATAAGAATAGAGAAGCATAGAAGATTTAAATGATATTTTAGCTAGTTACGGATGTAGCCGTATCAAGTAGAATATTCATTTAAAGTCCAGTAGTAGAGCATGGGTTCTCTAAGCGAAGGGTCCCGGGCTCGATTCCTGTGTCCAGGTGTCATTTTTTTTAATACAAATATAATACTTGATACGGCTGTGTCCGTACTAAAGGCCATTTCAATCTCCCAAACTCCGCCATTCATGTAGAGTTAATTGCAGGAGCGTTTACCTATCCTCCATTTTGTTACAGTTCATATATCGATGTACAAACGACAACACAACGCTGATCCCTGAGTTGCTAGTGGCTGTAAAATCAATGACAGATCATTACTAACCGATTATTTCTACACGTCCATAACAGACTTTGCCTTAAAATATGAGTAAAGAGTGATTCTGAGAACGAGGAGAATACTAGCATTAGCACACTAAGTATCCCAGGTTCGATTCCTGTGTCCATAAGTCATTTTTATAAAATTTACTAATTTTAATTTGGATAGCTTACATATATAATTCATCTGAACCCGTGTTCTAAATTAATGTTATAAAAATGAACACTTTCGAGAAATACCGATTTTAGCAACCAATTCGAGATATTTGCTTTGTTTATAATTAAATCCTAAATTTGTAAAATTATATTTTTACTTGAGCAGTCCACCTTCCTATCGTCAACTCAGCTGTCTATTATGTCCTTCATCACTGACCTTGATGAATTATTCAGGTTTATCAGGAGATATTATAGTAAGATAACAGGTCATTTGACACAGGCGTGTTTCTGGGATAACACGATTCTGAATATATTAATACATTTACAGTTCAAACGATTTTTTTCCCCCCGTAGCACTGCGTCTTATTACCCGTTTGGGTTCTACGTTTCGAACTATTACTGAATTTGGCATCTGGCCAGATTTATAAATGACTCGTGTCAACTTAGTTCATTAGTATATATCAAACAGTCCAACAGATCATTCTTCGTGAGCACGAGGACAAAGTGTCAAATTAATCTATTGTAGCTTGTTGGTAATGGATAGGTCAGGGGTAGAATTCCTTCTGAATGTACTTAGGGTTTGTCTCATTTTATTTTTCACAATTTCCCTCTACACAAGTGTAGGTGCGTATCCTCTAAGTACTATTCTCCTCAATCATTAACCTATCATTACTGTAATTAAATGTGGATAGCCCAGACTGGTTAGTAAACGAGAGCAAGAAATGTTTGTATTTGCCTACATTTGTGTTGAGTACATTAGTTTAGCCCACAATGCAATTTATTTACTTAAAAACGAATCATGCATTTAAATGTGTGGTTACACGAAAGAGAATTAAAACATTTTAATCTTCCTATACAATACAAAATATTTGTAACGACACAATAACACAAACTTTCTCATATTGTGTATTATAATTTAGGAAAGAGGTCGTCAATCCTAAGCCCACGGGCACCATGGTACCCTCCGACCCTTTTGCCCGTGCCCGCCACTTTTAGAACCCAGCTGATAAGTTATTACAAGATTGTTAACCTTGATCAAAGAGATAAAAGCCTTTCTAAATTCCAAAATTGTAGTTCCTACAATCAACTAAGTGACTCTTGTTAATTGGTGGATTAGGGTTTTCTCACATTCATCTGGGAAAAACTTAATTTCTTCAGCTTGAATCTGTAGGGAAAAGATAAACACGCAGCCCTGGTGAAAGCCACTCATTTAAAGCGAAACCTATTTTGTGGATGTCACATATATAGATGAAGTATTTCATGCATTTCTAAGTTATGAAGAAAATTTTAGGGGACAGTGATTTTGTTTAGCTCTTCATAATTTGTTAACCGCCTTCAAATTTTTCAAGAGCAGTTTGGAAAGAGATTTAAGTGGTTTAAAATATCTATCCTATGGTCAGCTTTATTTTATAAATCCTTTTACGTTCCAAGTAAATATAACAGAAATCTGCATCCATTGCAATACTTGTTAAGGCAAGGGCAAAAGAACTACAGCTAGATTATTCGAGATCTTCTGAATTACAACGTGTTAAAGTCCTATATAGGTCTAACCGATGAGAAATTGTAGACATAAGTTGATACTTACTTTTACGAACCATTGTTTTCGACCATGAATATTGTAAAGTAAAGGACATACCTTGACTTGCTAAAGAACATCTTGGTGATTGATTACTAACAGGAATATCATCTTAAATTCTGAATTTTGAAGTACTGGCTGATGAATTTCAATGACTAGGTTCACATTGACTTTTAGTTTGGTAAAAATTGTTTATATGAGATAAACTTATTTTGGATTATTTTTACATGTGTACAATTTGCGTTATTTTATATAATAATATAAAATTACATTATATTTGTTAAACTCACTCGTTTTCAAATAATATTTTGTGTTTTGTTTGTTATTTGCACTATTAATAATTAATTATTATGTTCAACCAAACATTTGTCCTGAAAACTTAAATAGTGCCCGCCACACTACTGTTAGCCTTAAATGTGATTGAAGGTACATAAAGGTTAGAAGAAGATTTTCATAAAAATATTTTCAGTAAAATACCCCTAAGTAGGATTTTCTCTTAAAACCAACACATTATAATCACAATAAACATTCTTTATATACACATTTAAAATCAAGTTGCTTAGCCATTTTTAGCATTTTTTAAAAATGTTAATTGTAAACTAGAATAAAATTATGTTTAGTTTGTAGAAATAAAAATCTGCTTTTATTTAACAGGAAAAATCATATACTAATTTAAAATTCAATTTCCAAGACAAATTTCGAAACTTCTCAAACTCTTATTTAATTTATCTTATGTAAATTACCCTTAAATTAATTTATTTTTATAAAATGATCAAACATTATTTATCATATAAAATACTCATCCCATAGCAATTTTTAAACAAACCATCAGAATTAATTTCTAAGAAATTCCATTTTTACAAAAATCAGTAATTTGTTAACTATTATAAAATAAATTTATATTAGAAAAACAAATACATTAAACTATTTACTATCAAATATCTTAACAAATACCAATTTTGAACCAAATTGCTAAAGTAATTTCTCAAAATATTTAACTAAAGAAACGTCATTAGTAAACTACACTTAAATCCATTTTCCCTGCATAAACAAGTATATAGCTTGATTTGCAATGTCATACATTGCACAGATATACATGTCAAACAAAATCATTGAATACATTTTTTAAATATTTAGAATTGTCTAATGACCACTCGTTAATAAGCTACCGTTATAAAATATTTACCAAAAAACAAGTAAAAAGTGTTATTTGGGAGGTCAAACAATTATTAGATATCAAATTTAAACAAAAATGTTAAAAGCCATTTTCAATTTTTTTTAAATATCTCATTAAGTCATCATTAAACTGCTATAGACGCCTGACAATCATTACTTGTTTCCAGTTGTTTGATCAAGTTCATGTTTTTATAATGTAAACATTAATATGTAGCGAAATAAATGGTATGAAAGAAATGATCAACATTCTAACTAAGGAGGCGTCGTTGATTAGATAGCGCAGATACAAAGAACGAAAATGCACATGGTTACATATAAAGCGAAGGAAGTTCAGTGAGCAACGCAGTGCTCGTTCCAAGAAATATTACTAGATCCATGCTAGTGATATAAAAAGTCCCTATACACGGCGCCATTTTTTTAACAATATGTAAACCTTTATTTTCGGTAATCAAAACATGGTTGACAAACAGCAAACACCCTGCGCTGAATGAAATCATTGTTTAATCAGCCAATATTTAAAGCAAGTACGACGTTATTCACACAGCCCCCCTTCCCTTATTCTAGAGGACCTCATTCTTTTCTTCGATTGGTCTTAGGACATAACAAAAAGGGGAAGCAGCCTCTTTTGGGTTGTTAAATATTGAGTCGAGAAGTATCTCGAACGTTTAGCATTTTGATCGCAGATCGAGTCACGTGTAAGTAACTGTTTTAGACCTCAAAGTGAATAACGGCACACCAGACGTTTAGGTTCGCAATATTTATTGTTGACGTCAGACATACATGCTCTGCTAGCCCAATAACATTATCGTTCTTATTGCGTGCATTGTGAGAATTTTTTGCTGGATGTTTAATGCGTTTTGAACTTAGTGAATACGTGCTATATTTAAATCTTGTGTTTATTTATGGTGAGGTTTTAAACTTTTATTGGTGAAAATTGACAAGTTTTTGGTGAAGCAGAAAGAAATTAGTAATTCATTTGTGGAAAATCAAAGTGGTAAGGAAAATGAGACCAAACCAGTTGCAAGTGTGAGTTCCATGTCCACTAAATAATAAGAACATGAATCCAAATAAATTAAACAACCATTTAATTTTTTTTTAAACAGTCAATTGACTTGCAGTCAAAAATTATTTTAACCATTTAATATCATTTGATTTAAAACAAGATAAATCCATGGGAAAATAAACTATAGCTGAAAAAGCCCAAATACCTAGCTACAAAGTGGCTTAGATAGTAGCAATGAGGTCTGCCTCCCACCATGGCTGAGGATTTGATTTTGTCTGCATGCAAACAAATTGTTAAATCCATGTTATGAGACGCAGCAGAGAAAGAAGTATCTTTAAGACAATTGTCAAATTATATAAATTCTCGTTCTATTGATGACATGTCTTTAGATATTGTGAAAAACTAACTGAAAAATTGAGAGTTAGGCAAATACTTGACCTAAACCTGGATTAGTCAACGGACATCGGCTAAGATTGTGTTGAGCTACAACCAATTTGTAGACAGTGATGAAACTATTGAACCATTTTTGTGGTATACAAAATTACTTATCACGTCAACAGAATTATATTTATTAAATTTCATTTCTGAGACCTTAGAAAACAATGTAACATGCTGGAAAAATATTGTTTCTGTCTGTATAGACGGTGCACCAGCAATGACGGGAAGAATCAAAGGTTTTAATTTAAAACTAAAACAAAAATTTCTGAATATAGGCTCCACACACTGCCTCATATATCGTGAGGCACTCGTAGCGAAAACTCTCCCAGCCAAACTTGATTTTGGACTCCTTTATTGAGATGATCAACTAAGTTACTCCACGAGATTTAAAAATACGATTACTTAAACAAATGTGTCTCGGAGCATGCTCATACCATTATATATTAGTTCTACATACCGATATTCGTTGGCTGCCAAGAAGAAAAGTTCTCAGAATATTGTATGAACTTAAGAACGGGTTATTTAACCTCTCTCAACAACTGAAAACGTTGACTTTACTTCACAATTAAGTGATGAAGAGTGGTGTGCCAATCTAGCTTAATAGGTTGATACTTTCAGGCATTTAAAAAGCCTGAATGCAAGTATGCCAGGAAAAGAAGAAAGTGTGTTAACCTCATGTACTAGTAACCAAGTGATTTCTTGAAGAAGCTTATACTGTGTAAACTACAAATAGAAAAGAAGTAACTGCAAGTGTTTTTTCTTACAACTAATGTAGATCCTCAAGGATAAATTACATCGGGATTGATCTTGGAACATCTGTTGGGTCTTGAAGTTAAAATTAAGTAGTACTTCCCCTTTCTCACCGTTAAAGAATCTGAGTGGGTAAGTAATCTGTATGCAGAATCGCTTAAGTCAGCTCAAGCAAGGAAAAAACAAACAACTCGTTGAGCTGCAGTCAGATCACTCCCTACAGCTGAAATATAGAGTACAGCTACTTGATAAGGTTTGAATGTTATCAAAAGCGTTCCATACCCGGCAATAGCCGAATATGTCGTAAGAACGCTGTTGTCATTTTCTGCTACTTACCTTTATGAACATTGAACAGAAAATGGGTTACTGTTTATCATATTATATTCGTCCAAGATTAGAGGCTTTGTGCAAGAAAATACAATTCATTGGGTCTCATTAACTCAAGCCATTTGTGTAGCGTGTCAACCAAATGGTTGAACAGCTACAAGAAAATATTTAATATTTTCGGGATTTTATGCGAGACAGAAATTAAATCTGCATATTTAATATAATATGTCTCTAAAGTTATATCTTCTGATCTACGAAAGTTACCTATCGTCTAACCTCCTAACACGTGGTTGATCAAAATATATTGTCTTTTGATAATTACAGTGTTAAATATCAAAGAAGGAGGCTAATATTATTGTGTTTATGAACTAAATACTTTAACACTTCGCTTTTCCTGGTGGATAATAATTCATAAACGGG
>CABFOW010003318.1:0-64459 GCA_902141385.1 Timema californicum
AATATTTAAGATGGACTCTAGGTTGCTGATGTGAATTATTCTATTTTCACCCAAGGAATAGCCTGCCAAAGTTTGATGCAATTGTATATATCTTATCCTGATTAATATTTAAAATTGCGTTGGATTTCTTGATTTGACGTTCTATAACCCCCCGAAGTGAAATCCTGCGTACTCCTCTGTTCATACGATCACGTTCTTTTTTCTTCTTTTTTTTTAATAGCATTGAAGGAAAGTGAATACGGCATATAAAGTGGTTTCAGTGAAAATTCTTATATCCACACTATAATTTTAATCCAAGACAAATAACATGACAAAGTGAACCAAACCAAATAAGCCTAACTAAACATCAGATAGTCTCACATTAACCAACATTAGATAAACGTACGCAGGCGCTATTGTTGACATTCACCAAAATACTTGTTTTATATTATTTTTACCATAATACTCGTAGTTTTGGCTTCATGGCTGAAGAGATTTAAAAATATAGCCAGTCCATTAATATTCCATAAATGAAAATGAAACATTATATATTATTTTTAACTAACAGAAGTAACCAGCGTTAAGCTTTTTTTCTTTGCTTCAAACAGATTGAAAAAACTGAAAAACTCAATTTTATTTCTTCCAACGCAGTTTTTTATAAACATTTTTTTAAATCTAGTAAAAAATTTGAAATTCCAGGTTCACGGTACATGTGTTTATTCACAGGGGCTACTAATTTTTAAATGTCAGACTTCTACGTGCGAGAGATATCGCGCAACACTCATGAGTCATGACAGACACACTCTTCATTTTATTAATTTAGATAATACACTGTGAAAATAATAATAAAAAGTATCGTCAGTTATTTCTTGCCACGGTACTAATTATATCATTAAACTGGAAAGACAAGATTAAATACTGATGGCTGTCGACGTTTCTTGAGATCACCTAAATGTTTTATCTCCTTTCAGAACATATTATTTTACCGTAAGAAAAAAATTAGACCATATTTGAAAATTGAAATTTTATTTCAAATTATACTTACATGCTTATCTTAGATAATATATATTTGGAGAATAGCTTTCAATGTATGTGCTTTCCTGTGTCTTCTATTAACTATCAGATTATTCCAAACTTATTTAAGTTTACTAATTATGCAATAATAACATATACTACAAAACTACTTTGCTATAAATAATATGTTTATAATTATATTAGTTTTGGTCAACACTATGAAAATAATGTTAAATCTAAATTAATTAGTATTGATAATATTATATATATAATTATATTATTTCTATTTATTTTGCATGCCTATAGCTCTCGAAAACAAACTTTTTATTTTCCTCTCAGAAATTCTTCCTGACCTTTATATACTGAGCGCTTAATGCAAATTTACTGTAATTGATTTAAATAATTTAAGAAAAAAAGAGCTTAAAGAGCTGTTTGGAAACAGGCCTATTTTAAAGACCATTTTATTTTTAGCTTAAATTGTTAATAAATAACGTATTTGTATGTTTTATTTATTCGTATTAGATTAATTTTGTGAACACCCTTCTTTGTTATAGTAGAATTTTTGTAAGAAGAAACTATTAGAAAACACAATCATATTTTATTTGCGGTAAACATTGGTAACATATTACTATTTTATAGGTATTGGATATATATACAATAGTCTCCACACAAAGAGAATATTATAGTCACATACAACCGTCGTGTGCTTTTCAAACACTGCCAGCACCATGGTCGATGTTACTTCATTGATGGATGTTAGTGTGCATTCATGTCTCAGTTGATCAGTAACACATCCAGCCTTTCGGAACTTCCTCGTACGTTTGGAAACCGTGTCGTGTGTGCCGGGGACGTGTGTCTCCTGTTGAATTAATATGCATTTTTGCGACAGCTTCATGCTCCAGCCAGGGGGATTATATGAATACGCTTTTCTTTTGACAAATACGTATCAAAAGGGCACCTAAAATAAATATAAAACTATTCACTATGTATAAATATACTTCAATAACCCTGTATTAAAAGTGACAGCTACATATTACATGACTTGACGTATGACAAGGTCAAAAGTAGATCTGGTAGCACTTCTAGCTTTCAAATAAAGTTATTACTAATAAAGTTGGACTGCAGTTTCTTTAATAAAATGGCAATTTAGTGTTTAATTATCTTTGTAAATGTACAGGATAAGAGCGGAATGCAAGCGAGTGAAATGAGATTTGTGAGAATCAGGATCGGTGTGACAAAATTTGACAGGATTAGAAATGAGAGAGTAAGAGGAATATTAAAGGAATAGCTAGTCCAGGATAGGATAGGGAAGGCGCGAATAAGGGGGTATGGTCATGTGAGAAGAACGGTGGAGGAGACATGAGAGAGTAAGAGGATGTTTATGAGGGGGGATAGGAGGCCAAGAGGAAGGCCAATGGATGAAAGGAGTAAGGAAGGGTAGAGAGTAGAGGACTGGGTCAAGGTGGAGAGAGTGAGGTGGTGGGGGGAAAGGAGTAGGTGGAGAGGTTTATGTTCCAAGCAGTCCCAGTCAAGTAGCTGGAAGCTGTTCATGATGAGATTATATTATTATATTTGTATTCTTGTGTATGTTAGTTAGAGTTCCTTGTCGCTGCTGGTTAGCACTTTAACGCAGGAAAATGTAAAAATGAAATGGGAATTATTGCGAAATAAATCAGAAAATGCCTTAAGCTATTGTTTGTTGTATTGCTATAATTATTTTATCTTCTTTATATGCCTTCAGTATTCTCTCTCTCTCTCTTTCTCTCTCAGAGCTACTTTCTCCCTCTGTATTTCCTTATTTCCTGTCAGTCCTCTCTCCTCAGTAAAGTGCGCCTTGATAATGAGTCAACTGAGTAGTGAACACAGAGCGACTATTTTCTCAGATTCTTAACTTCACACGCTACAAAGAACTGAACGAATCTGGGTGAGATAAGAAACAAGACGTCAACTCCAAGAGAAGTATCGTGTTCGTGGTTCTATCAGAGAGATTTAATTATATATCAGCACAGCAGCGCTGTCTAGTAATGTGATGATATATCATCTACTATCATTGAGTCTGCCCAAAAAAAAAATAGCAGTTGTGTGGATTGCATTCAAACTGAAAGATCGCAGGTTAACCTTGCACGTTTCCACCATGGTATATGATAAGGTCATAGTGTAGTCCGTCAAGGTAAGGCTGCCACCTTTCAGGGTAAACGAAGTGTACATATAGAAACTTGCAGGTGTAATAAATCAAAACCACTTCTGTAAAGGTGTCAATGTTTTCCTAAAATAGCATTTTAAATCAAAAGAACATTGGTAATCATGTTTGTTAGGCTTGTGACTCACTGAATAGACCTTAATTAAACCAAGATATTTGAATTAAATTTTTATTTAACCTTTTAAATTTGTTAATGTAAGCTTAGGACCTAATAATGGTTTGAATAAAGGAGATAGGGTGGAAAGTTAAAAGTGAGACTGTGGAAAAACACTGTACATGGAAAACAAACTTCATGCAAGTGATCAAGACTGAAACTCTTCATATAAGGTTGAAGGTCCATGAGACCAAATAAATCATGGTGGTCATTCAAATACTTGCAGCCTCACATGATAAACCAAATTTACATTATCCATTGGACCATATTTATCAGGAGATTGAAAATGTCATTAGTTGGGTTTGTAATTTTACTAATAATGCGAAATGAAAACTCGAGAAGTTATAAAAGTGTTGTAATAAACAATTGTAAACCAGCACTGGTGTTATAATGGCTTATGGCTTCACTCTTGTGTAGCCTATATTGCCAATAGCGTCTAGGTAGGGGATCAAATACCGTTAGCGTGTGTTGAGGGTGGTTATTTTCAAAAATTGTTTCCAACTCTCCCTCCACGCAAATTCAGGTAAATTTTATATTAATCCTACCGTCCTTATATCTAACTCAATAACGTAAATGTTCGGATTTCCCGAACGTGTTGAGATACGGGGTGTACACACACACATACATACCTAAACGGCTACAAGAAATATATTGGGCCTCGTTCACAACCTAGGCACAAACGCTATAAGACTTTTTCCCTTAACGTGACAAAATTTGCCTCCAGGCCATTTCTTTCACGTCCTTCATTTCTGCCCAAAGGAAGAGTGCTGTACCTCTCCCTACCCTCCCCTTTAAATCCCTACAAACTCCATGGCTACGAACAAGACGAAGTCTTTTTAACTTCATTCTCGTCGAGGCGATGCGATGATGTATAACGGGACGTTTAGCACTGAGGCAGCAACCCTCCTCTTTTTTGTATTTAAAAAAACTTGGCGCAATTAAGCCCCTGGCTCCCCTTTCTGTTAGTGCATGAGAGACTGAAGAATAACATGGTTAGAACTACTAGAGAGTGTACCTACAAGCAGTACTGGGGTGGGAACAAGAGTATTCTAACTACCTTTCTATTAGTTCATGAACTACTACAAGGTGGCCCTACGGGCGCTATAGTAGTTTAATTACCTCATTTTAGGTGTTTTAAAACATAGTTTATGATGTCTACACATTTTCTAGCTAATGCAAACAATTCAAGTAAATGCCTAGCTTACGTTTACCAAAAACAAAACAAAATATAGAAAGTTTTTTAATTTTAAGGAGAAATAAGGTGACAATTTATTATATATTTTTACTGTACTTGTAAAATTAATTTTGTATCGAAAAGAAAAGAGTTTGTTCATAGCATAGAATTTTTATTTTTTGCCAAAAACTTGACTGTAACTTTTAATAAACATGTACATTTTGAACTATACACATCAATGAAATAAGGACACATATGTTATAAATAAGAATTAGTTACGCCTTAAAATGTTGAAAAAATATCTAATCATCGATTTTACAAACAAGGAAGGAATAACTGTTGGTATTGTGGGGTCTACATAAATCTTGTGGACACAATATTTAGTCAACCCGCTTCGGAGGCCGAATGGCCCAAGGCGTCAGTGACTTTTCCAATAGGCTATATTTCCATTGATGAGGAGATCGGGGTTTGAATCCCGGTTGGATGTATTGAGGGATTTTTTTTATTAAATGATTTCTCAGTTTACATTTACGCAAATGCAAATACACTTCCTCTGAATTCAACCTTCTTCATCCCTGACACATTAGCGTAGTTGGTGCATGGGAGTATAACCTTAAAGGGTAGTAATACGTCATACTAGAAAATATATACTGTATGTCTAATAAGTAGGAGGAGGGGTGCAAATTTACTTTTTAAACTTGACCGTGGTTATATAGGATAGCGGGCAGGACATAAATAATATTATTTTAGTCTCTTTTTCGATTTTATTTGCTAAAGATAATGTTTGATAGTCCATGATTATGCTTTGTGTAGTTTTAAGGTATTTACCTCTTGGTAAAAATAATCATTTACTTTACACTATGGCATGACTGTGACTTGACATGAGTTTTTTTTAGATTTTTTTTCTAATATGCTTCCACCCTAAGAAAATGAGTAATCAATGAATATGATACTAGTTTCTTAAGAATGTAAAGGACTGGATTTAAAGATTTACTCAAAAATAAGTATCAAAAACCAATCATTTTATTTTGTCAATATAATAATGTATTTCTGAGTAGTAACCAAAGTTGGCCAAATGTTCATCAAATTGAGTTTATTTTTCTTGACAAATTCAAAACTTGACAAGTAAAAAAATGTAAATTCGTATTTGATCTTCATTTAAATTATGTTTGAAGAAATACTAACATTTTTTAAACATAGTTATATGTATTTTCCCCTTAATTATAGTTTGAGCTAATTAAATATATGTTCTACATCGGCGGGTACGCCGACTAAATGTCAGACTCATCTGGTTTAGTTTTCCTTCTATAGGGAAGTCAGGGTTCGAATTCTGGCCGAATGTATTGAGGATTATCTAAAATGGTTTCCTAATCCTCAGTCACTAAATGAGAGGGCATTTCCTCTTAAACTTTCTTTACCTTCCTCATTCCACTCCATTAGTGTTATTAACTGTGGTTAGTCAAGACGGGTAGGAAGAAGTGGTAGAAAAAAATTAGTCATGTATCGTTTATGTCCTGGGTAGTTATTAATATAAGAAGAAAAAACTAGAAAGTTATGAAAGAAAAGGGTTTGCTTTTAAAATCACTTAAGTTTATAAAATATTGAATGCATTGTGTGTTGTAAATTCAAGTGATAAAAAATTTTGTTTAAATAGTTGTCTCTACTATGTGAATAATAGTTTTAGCTCGAGAATTAGGGCCAATAAGATGATTTTTTTTTGTATGTAAATATTCTAAATCAATCATAATTAATTTATCGGTTTGGTAGATAATCTCCTTTAGGTTAAGAACACTTGTATTGTATTCTCTTTAAGCCTATTTAACTTACAAGAAACTACGTACAATGTCTAGTGTTTCATTCCATTTTATTGTTTGCAAACTCTAAAAAGAAAAAGATTTTTCTTTAATTTAATAATCGGTTAAATTCAACCCATCTGTTAATATCTGTGACAATAGTAGATATGAGGGAATTAGAAATATATTCTTGTTAATTGACTCATTGGATGGTTGTTCTAATATGACAGGTCTAATAAAATACTGCTGTTAGGTTATTTTTTCTTGTATAAATCAGTAGAAGCAATACACAACTACAAGAGCCACTCCAATTTTTTTTTTTATTCTGAACCATAATTTACAGTCGAAATGCCACCGAGCCGATTATACAGAGTGAGCAAATAAAACTCGCGACTGATCATTTACCAGATTAGTGGTCATGTGGTTTAGATGTGAAGCTCATCTGGTCTGGTTTGTCAGCGAGGTGGAGGTCAGGGTTCAAATACAGGCTGGATATACTGAAACTGTTTTCCTGGATCGTTTTTTACAATTTACCTCCATGCAAATGGGGTGCAATTATTATAAAATCTATCTTCCTCGTCCCTACCCCAAGAGCGTAATTAATCTATTTATAACTATTATTATTATTAGCACCGCATCTTACTACCCGTTCGGGTTATACGCACTTACGCTAATGTGTAATGGTAGGGTGATTGATGGTAATCAGATAAATCTTTGCCGGGACCGAGGATTGAGCCCCGGACGCCAGCATAGAAGTCTGACACCTTACCCCTAGACCACCAGGTCACCCTTAGTAAAGCATGTTGATATGGTAATAGTCACCTGCTTGATAGTCCTCCTATAGAGTAATACATGTTGATATGGTAATAGTTACCTGCTTGATAGTCCCCATATAGAGTAATGCATGTTGATATGGTAATAGTTACCTGCTTGATAGTCCCCGTATGGAGTTGTAACCCTGTTACAACACTTAGAAGAAAAAGAGATTGTTTGGCTCATGGCTTCATTTGTCTGGTATATATAGGGAATCGTTCTGTAATGCCGGTATACATTACTCTGCGATCACTTGGTGAGAAACCTTGTTGATAGAATAGGTTTACGTCGATAATATCAAAAATTCCGTTTGGCCTTAATTATTCAAAATTACTGTTCAGGATTTAATATTTAAAGACTTCATTAATTAACTGTCCCTTGTCGTCTTTAAATTGCTTGCGGGTCATGGATAACATATATATTTTTGTTCGGCTTAACCGAATGATTTATTTAACATCACTTTGTGATCTATTGAGAGAACGCTTTTAATTATTATATGTAAGTTCTGCTTCTTCCGCTTCACAGACGGTCTCATATCTTGGAGCACCAAAATCTTAGGTCCTTTATTGATTCTTGCGGCGTTATACTTTGCTCTGCCAATTTTGTACATTTAAATGGTTATATTTCTTGTTGTTTATTGTAAGTTAATTTATTAGTGTTACTATTTGCAAGATTATATGATGTTGCTTAAATGTAGGGCCACGAGTCGGCAGGTTTGCTCACTAGTATGGGCTTTATATTTAAAGTAAATGCAGCCAGTTGTGGCAATTGTTTCTCAATTGAATTCTTGTTGTTAGTTTATATTACGCCCAATTACAGCCAGAGATATATATGTTGTAAAGAGTTCTTTGGTCATTGTTTGAGAACCACCGGTGGTGGCGTGTAAATGCCTTTCACCTAACTATTGCTTTGGGCTATACTTTATTATTACTTTCATAGAATGTGTGGGAAGGTCAATTTAACCTTCTTATTGTAAGGTTTATTTTAAGTCGCCTTTAAGAACATGTAAATGATGGTTCAATGATTATTGGGTACTAATAATAAGGAAGTGGATTACAAGAAATGTTGCTATGGTAATAGTCACCTGCTTGATAGTCCTCCTATATGGTAACGCATGTTGATATGGTAATGGTAATAGCTACCAACTTGAAAGTCCCCTTATAGAATAACGAATGTTGATACAGTAGGTGCGCGTATTACACGTGACTAACATTATTACGGCCCACACTAACTTACAGGAGCACAATTTATTGCCCATAGCCCAGGTGCAACAGCCATTGATTAATGTTCAACCCATTAGTCGTTGTAACGAAGATTCATCGCTAGCCTATCAGCAGAGTTTATGTATATGTGCAATTAGCAGCTTTCACAAAAACACCCAACTCTTCTATAAAGGTGGAGAAAATGTAACCTTTACTAAGGTTGTATTGTTTAGATGTATCTATACCTCTATTTTCTTGTTAATTGACATTTGAACCACTTTTAGAAAAAAATAAACAGATTAATAATGTTGCTGCTGGCATTTATAGCCTTTTACTATATTTTATAAGTTTTATATTACTGGTATCACCACTACAATAATTACCAAGTTCTCTGGCCAGCCGAAAAAAATCTAAGAATTCAGAAGACCTAGGAAGCTGAAAGTTTGCAGTAAAGTAGCCCCAAAACCCAAAAGGGTGCAGGAATATATGGTGATTTAAAATTCCCATGGAAGTCCCTAAACTATGGGAAGGGGTGGTTCAAAAATCAAAGTCGGAAAAATCTCGAAGCCCAGAAGACCTAGGAAGCTGAAATGTTTTCAGTAGGTAGCTCCTCATCTAAAAGGATGCAAAAATACTTGGCGACTGAAAATACCCATTGAAACCCGCAAAATGGGGTTGTTTCCAAAAACCCAAAGTCGAACAACTATCGAAGCAGAGAAGAGATAGGAAGATGAAATTTGTAGACAAGTAGCCCCTAGTCCGAAGGAAACACAAATACGTAGTGATAGAAAATTACAACGAAGACTTCCAAAATGGGGGTATTTCCAAGTTACCCAATTTGAAAAAAATCTAAAGCTCAGAAGACAAATGAAGCTGAAGTTTTCCTCCTCGCCTAAAAGGGTGCAGAAATATTTTCTAGTCAAATATTTCCATTGGGGTAAGTTGATATTTTGCAGATAGATATCCCCTAGTCTTTAAAGCTACAGGTTTATCTGCTGTATAGTCATTAGATGATATTTTAGTCCATTAAAATCATAGTGAGAACCTCTATTTTTGTAATGTATTCCAAAATAATTTACATTAATTGTTTGTTCAGTTAATTGTTTGTGTAACCACTGAACATAGCTTGTATAGAATGTCATTATTATTATTATTATTATTATTATTTATTATTATTATTATTATTATTATTATTATTATTATTATTATGTGTTCTTTCTTACAATAGGTCAATCCTTTTGTCAGTGAATTTAGACCGTCAATGCATACTGTCCTCTGCCTCCTCCGTCAGCTCAAGAATTTTCTCCTTTCTTTCAAGTCATCTAATATTTGAATCCTCCTTCTTCCTAAGCTCTTCTTTCCTCAACCCTTCCTCCTATGACGTCGTGCATAAGACAGTTCCTCTTAAGGATGTGTCAGATCCAGTTTGCTTTGCGCCGAAGAATCACATACAAAATGTTTTTTTCATTCACTCTTCTTAATAATAATAATAATAATAATAATAGCCTTTATTTATCTGGCTAAGTTAAGGCGTTAGCCTTCTCTTCCACTTAAACAGAACTTCTTCATTATTCACCATGTTTGTCCACCTGCTCTTCTTAAGTCTCTTAAGTCTTCAAAGCTCTTTAAGTAATTCTTTTCCATCTCCCTAAGAGTACAAGTTTCCGCACCATAAAGCATGATGCTCCAAATGCAGCATTTCATTAGTTTCTCCCTCAGTTTCAAACTCAACTTGCTGTTAAGCAGTGACCGCTTCTTGTTGAAAACTTCCTTTGCCATAGAGAGAATTAAAACCATCAAAGAGCACAAAGTCTAGTAGGATTTTGTTAGGAAGAAAATACAATACTTTTTTTTTGCAGACAATATTGTTAACATTTTACTATTTCATAAGTAATTTTATAGGTATTAAGAGTAACAAAAATGTGGCGGGTGCAGCTCATTTGAATATTTGAAAGTAGATCCTGTAACTTTTCTAGGTTTCAGATAAGGTTCCTCCCTTTAAAATTGGACTACTGCAGGTATTAGTCTACAAACTTATTTCCACTATCAACATTTTTGACTGATAATTTAAACTATTATTTATACATAAAAAATATGTATTTAATGGTTCATATTGTTCCTGTAACTAAATCAGTGTACCCTTGATATATATTAAAGGTTTAATCGTTTGAAATAAAAGGTTACATGTCAAACCATGGAAAGTAATTTATTTTTAGGAGGTTCTCTTATTTGAGAAACGGACTGTAGGTTTACGTGTGTTTATCAATACAATCGTTATTTTTACTGTGAACATTTTCAAATAAAATTGTGTGGCAAATAGTAATTTTGGACTAGTTTCAAAATATAAAGGAAACATTTAAAAATTGAAAAGGTTATGATTATGGCTTACAATAGGCCTACAATAAAGAAGCTAAGTATGTATTTTAATTTAGTATATTTTGTTAATGATTTATGACAATTAATATAATTTTGGAACTTTAGCAGAAAAATATGTATTGTGATAATCTAGTGTATGTAAATACAATGAAAATAGCTATTAAAATCGGAAAATAAGTTATTATTTAAATTGGGACTGCCTAATTTTTTTTTAATAATAGTAATATTGAAAGATATTTTGGCCAATAATTGTATTATATTTATGTTAAAATGATTATATATAATTATATATATTAATATGTATAAATATTTATTATAATAATGTATTCATATATATGTAATATTGTAATCCTGTTACAACACTTAGAAGAAGAAGAGATTGGTTGGCTCACCACTTCGGCCCCAGTTTACCTCGTCTAGGCCACGCTTCCCTCCGCTCAACTCCACAAACACATCCCGGCCCCGGTACTATCAACATCGAACCTACTCGAGAGGCCTAGTAGCTTCATTCCTCAGCGTGCCAAAAAAACGACGGACGATATGCAGAACTTGGGTGCGCGTCACTGGCAAAGTTATCAAAGGCTATCAGAACTGTTGTTGAGCGCGCCATTTGAAATAATCATAGACTAGTGAAGTATTTCCTGGAAGGTAGCTACCACTTACCCCTCTCCCCCTCCTTTGGTTCCGCACCTTGAGAGCACATGGCTTCATTTGTCTAGTATATATAGGGAATCGTTCTGTAATACCGGTACACATTATTAAGCGATCACTAGGCGAGATATCTTGTTGTTATAATAGGTTTATGTCGGTACTATCAAAATTCCATTTGGCTTTAATTATTCAAAATAACTGTTCAGGATTTCATATTTAAAGACATCATTAAATTACTGTACCAGGTGTCCTTTACATTGCTTATGGGTCATGGATATTATATATATATATATATATATATATATATTAATTATTTTTTTTTGCACGATTTGACCGAATGATTTATTTAACATCACTTTGTGATCTATTCAGATAACTCTCATTTATTATATGTACTTTATGCTTTTTCCGCTTCAAGGATGGTCTTATATCATGGAGTGCCATCTTAGGTTCGTAATTGACTCTTGCGGCGTTATACTTTGCTCTGCCAATTTTGTACATATGAATGGTTATATCTCTTGTTTATTGGTAGTTAATTTATTAGTGTTACTATTTGCAAGATTACATGTTGTTGGTTAAATGTAATGCCGCAAGTCGACAGGTTTGCTGTCTAATGTGGACTTTATATCTAACATAAATGCAGACAGTTATGACATTTGTTTCTAAATTAAATTCTTGTTTGTTTATATTATGCCCAATTACGGCCGGAGGTATATATGTTGTTAAGAACTCTTTGGCTAGTGTTTGAGAACAGCCGGTGGTGGCGAGTAAATGATCTTCAGATAACTAATTATTTTGGCTATCCTTTATTATTACTTTTATGGTTGTATGATTGTTTACAATTCCTGCGCCTAACGATATTCATGTCTCACTCACTCTTAGAGCGTTTCTTATGTTGTTTTTTATATCAAATAAACTCTCTTGTGGCCAACCTGTATGTTATTATTGGGTGATAAGTGGGCGGGTTACAATATAAATGTATTTATGTACATACATGTATTATATATATATATATATACTTATACATGTATTATATATAACCCGCCTCGGTGGCGTAGTTGGCTAACGCGCTTGTCGTGTTGAGCTCGACTGCTTAGGACGGGGAGATCGAGGTTCGAGTCCCGGTCGGGTGAACTGGGGTGGTTTTTCCTAAATGGTTTTCCACTCTCCCTCCACGCAAATGCGGGTTCACTTCCTCTAATTCAACCTTCCCAATTCCTATTCCATTAGCGTAATTAGTACTTAAAGTGTATAACCCGAACGGGTATTAAGACGCGGCGCTAAAAATACTTATATATATATATATATATATTTATATGTGTGGGTGTGTATATTGAAAAATGATTATATTATTTATTTGACTTTCGTAAAACGGGAATATACCAACACAAATGTAAAATTATTATTAGCACCACGTCTTACTACCCGTTCGGGTTATACGCACTTACACTAATGTGTAATGGTAGGGTGATTGTGAGATGAAATGGAGGACCTACAGTTTAACGTGGAATCCGAATCACGGTGGAGGCCTGGAATTCCACACAAATGTAAGAGAAGTAGGGTTTTAAGCAGTGGTGTAGTCCTGGGAAAATAGGCAACAGGCCAGTCATTCTAATTTAATGTAACTATATTTTTAAGCATGCTAAGTGTAAAATTTGAGTCGCAATTTAACGTTTAAAATTCAAGGTGGGGATTTGTGTTATTGTTTGTGCTCTTTAAATTTGTTTTTAATAAAATTGAGGAAAATACTCTTTATTTATTGTAGTTAATTTAAACTTGTGGTCTCGTCAATATTTATTATAATTTCCTTTCTTCATTTACTATTTTGGCATGACTGTGCTACATGGTCACTAATTGGTGTTGCAATATAACGAGATTGGATTGTGTTACCAATATATAAAGCTTTTTTTTTTAATTCCAATATAGAGATATAGTCACAATAATGAAGTTCCCTCCTTGTAGTAAGCTGTGTTAAAGATTTTAACTGTTTTAATTTCTTGTAAATTAATCGAATACATTTGTTTATGTACCCAAATTGGGGTATTTTTCGAATGAATTTACTTTGCACAACCAATTTAGGTCGTTCAATAACTTTTCATAAAACTTATCACACTCCGTCTTACAATTAGCATGGTTCTTATTGATTTAACACTTAATCTAGATTCATCCTTATATAACATGCTATTCATAAGAGAAAATATTCTTTGGATGTTGTACTTCCTGGCAAATAATGAACTCTATTACATTTCAAAAATCCTGAAAATCTATATAGGCCTAAAGCTTTTTCGCCCATTTTAGCCAATATTTTCACCCATCTATCAGATAGAGAAATATTTTCTTCATTCCATGCATCCAACTTCCTCACAGCTATAGCTTTTATTAGGGCCCACTGATTGAATACACAAGTTTCATCTATTCCTATTTGTGTGATCATTTCCATGTTCAAACTGTCCTGTATTTATTCCCATTCAGGCATCTTCCTTAGTAACACCCACTTAAATTTCTCACAATCCTAAGCCAAGACTTCCACTTGTTTACATATTCTAGGCTGGTTTCATAGACGTTCTAAACTAATTCAAAAAACCTAACCTCATTCATTTCACCTGAATATTCTAACATTTTTAGTTTATTTTTGACATCAATTGTTACAAAAAGGTCACTTTTTCTTGCTTCTAATATGTTCAAGATTTACAATGTTCATGGCTACTTCTGTAACATCTTGTTCAACTAAGCTAATGCATGTTTGGAATGTAGACAATTGATCTCTTGTAAAATATGATAGCCACAGGTTCAAACAGGGATCTTCAAATAATGTCTGCAACATGGCAGGGCATTTTTCTTGAGAAAGGAAATAGGAAGTCCATCAAACATGCTTAAAATTCTGTTAATTGATGGTCCCAATGATAAAAACCTTGTATTCCCATGTTCTAACAATCTAACAAAGTTTCCTGCAAAGTCACAAAATTCTTCAACTCTTACTGTGTGTATATAAAAGTATTTGTAAACTTTAAATGCAAAACATTCAATATTGATAGGTAGACAATCTACAGCACAATGGAGACAATTGTGTATAATGTGTGCCCCACAACATCGATAATCTCTCGCTCCAGTACAATTTCAACTTTTCACCACACGTTATTTTTACCAACTCTTTTCCGACCATCAAAATTTGTGTTGGTGTTATCAGCACACACAGCAACCATTTTATTTATCATTTACTCCCTTCAACATAACACCTTGTAGGTCGGATGTTTCAGCAGGTAAGGAAGTAAAATCTATAATTTTAACTTGAGCATTACAGTTTAGTAAGAAGCACCGCATAACAATAGGAAACAAATTGATATAATTGTTTTATGAATCTAAACTTATCTTAATAATTTTAGTTTTATTCAACTCATTTATTACTTCATTCAGTATATGAAACGTTGGTGATTATTGTTCTGACTGTACAGTAACCCCATGACTTCTTTGGTGCTGATTGACAGCTCACAGCTGACTTCTGACAGAACATTTAGGTACATAATACTTAAATTTTGACCGTCAGAAGTGACAGATGCTAAACACAGTTTTTTACAGATCATATTGGTGTAGTGATACATAATTTGGTCTAGTAACTTTTCAAAGCTTTTAGCTGTGAGCTGTGAGCTGTCAGTCAGCACCAAAGATGCCATGGGGCTACTGTATGTGCTGAAGAAAATTTTTTGTTCATAAATATTCTTTTTCAATTTCAACAAGCAGTCATTTGTTCGAGAACTCTGATTGTGACGCAAAGTATGATATGCAACAAGAGATTCGCATGCTGCAATTTATCACTTTCACAATCACCACCATGTCTCACAATAAACCAGCTGATCTTTTTTTCTGAACTCAAAGTTATCTCAGCAACTTTATGTTTCTGGCTAAGCAGAAGTTTATTGATGTCGCTCCTATCTTCGTAGACAACGGAAAATTATACATTACAATGTTGACATAACACTTTAGTTTCATCACCATTCAATTTTTCGAGTTTAATGAATTTTAATTCATTTTATAGATCATAATTGAATGTGCAACTTTGATTCTTTGACATTTTAAAATTAAGGCTTTAAAACTTTTTAAAATGTATGCAACATGTGTAGGATGCAACCAACACACAGAACATAGAAACACAGAATAAAACTAATACTAAGCTGAGACACACAAGTGTTGCCAACATATAACTTTTTTTTTCTCTGGTTAATTGACTCTAAAGTTACACTATTTTTTCAATGTGTAACTGTCAGTCTCGATCAATGCGCCTCTATCAATGGTTACACGAATGACTGGTACCTACAATAACAGCCGTTGATGCGAACTTGATTAGAGGTTATGATTGGCACCAATATTTAAGCCTATTTTATGGGTTTTTTTTATAGAAAAATGGGACAAAAACGAGATTTGTATTAAAACAACATGATGGCGGGGACATAGAAAAAGAAAGTGACAGTCGCGTTTAAAACGGGATGTATGATCACACTATTTTTCATGCTTCAGCCAACTGTGTTTTGTTTTATATTCGAAACTGTTTTATACTGCCACCAACCTTAGTGGCTTAGTTGGCTAACGCACTAGTTGTGTTGCACCAGACTTCCAAGGATGGGGAAATCGAGGTTCTAATCTCGGTCGGGTGAACCTGGATGGTTTTTCCTAAATTTTTTCCACTCTTCCTCCATGCAAATGCGGGTTCACTTCCTCTATATTCAACCTTACCCATTTTTAATCAATTAGCATAAATAGTACTTAAAGCGTATAGCCCGAACAGGTAGTAAGCTTTAAAAAAATTATACTGCCCAAATGTCAGCTCTGTTGTTTATATTAAAAGAGAGGGAATGAGTTGAATAGGAAGCATCACTCAAATTAAATAAAATAGTAGAAGGGTTGGGGTAGGTGGAGAAAAAGTTAGTTAAAGCTCTGGAAAATAGTGGGTAGCCGTTATAAAAAAAAAGTTGCAATAGCACATGTATTTGACTCCCATCCCTTGTTGAGAGTGGTCTGCAATACATTGACTGTGTGACTGCTCTAGCGGACCTGGTATCTATTACGTATTGCGAGGTCTTATTACAGGTTTAGTACCAAATTTTCATTTAGAAACTACAGTCCTAAACCTTTTAAAGCACCAGGCAGCTAAGAAAGTACCCGGTCTCCTCCCTGGATTGCACTGACTAGACTACAGCGCTATTTCTAAGTCAAAAAGCATTAGAACAATATCCTATCCCATTAATAGCACTCAAGTGAGTAATTAAAAGAGTTTTTAATGGCAATCAAAAAAATTGAATTGTGTATTTTTCCACAGTCCTTAGCCCTAATTTCACCTTTAAAAACAAATTTAATGTTTTCGATTAAATACGTACTAGTTTAAATAATGTTCAAAAGAAATGCTATGCTAGGTTATAAAAAAATTAAAAATAACATATATCTAGAATTTGCCCATTAAGTTCCAAACTTACTTTCCCCTCTCAATCTTACCCTCATGTTTCCCTCTTTCTCATTCTCCCCTATTCCTTCCCACCCCAGAAGTTACAGAAGAAAAGAATATAAATTTTGAATAGTTAAGGAACTTTTAATTACGTGCGGGTAGGGAAAATCCTTTTCTACTTGGTTCTCGAGGATTTATATTCACTTTGTAAGGCAGCCTTTTGTTTTCGTTGCCAGCTAGCATTGTTGCTCCTTGGAAGAAATCACCAATATAACTGCTACATGTCGGAACTAACAGCTTCCAAAACATTGCCAACTAGACAACGTGAAAGTAGCCATTGTTTTAATTAATTTACAGTTTTAGACACAATCGTGTTTAAAATTAAGCTGACAACAAAACAAATGTTTAGACTAGGAAGAAATTACTACTTTATTTTGTGGCAAACCAATCATGTTCCCTTCTCTTTAAACCTAAACTGTATAGCTGGCATCACAGATGTTCAACTAAAGAGTTCATGATATATGCAAAACAAGAATGCGAAATAAGATTACATCATGTAATTATGTTAATTTTTACAAAAACATTTTATTTATGTGAATGTATTTTGAGGTTAATTTATGCTATGGTAACTTTTGTCTTGATGATTTTTCATCTGGATTAAAGCAATCATTACCAAAATTAAAAGTGGGAAAAAATAAATAAAACATAATTAAACCTATTTTCTTAAATTAGACGAAAAATCATTAAAATTACCATATTTCAGGAAATCAACCTAAAATTACGTCCATCCCCAAAAATGAATTAATGAGCTCAAAGAATTGAAGTGATTCGTGGTTAAATTGCAGATAGCCTTGATTGGCAATCATAAGTGGTACAATGAAGAATAATATCAATTTTAATAGTCAAAACCTAGTGAAATCAAAAAGAGTATAAAGTAAGTAATAACAAATAGATGAATAAACTAGCATAGCAGAGTATTTAAAGAGCTGTTCTGTGTTCCTCTAAAAAGTGTGAATATTGTAATAGTACTTGTTTGTAAAACCACAAGAAATAGGCCGAACAGAATGCGAATATTGAAATAATATTTTGTGAATTTCAAGAACATGACAATGCCAATTTTAGAAAAATTATAATCACAACTATGGATAATGAATCGTTTGTTGATAATTTAAAAGTATGTGGTGTACTTATTATTATATTTAAAGGTTCATTGGCTGGTTAAATACATTTTGTTTTCAGATACCATCATGTTCACGGGTAACGCCATACTCCAGAGGTTCGCTCTATTTGACTTGTAAGATATTAGTCTTGCTTTGACACATTATACTATGACTATCTTATGAGTTAAATCATAATGGAAACATACAAAGTAAGATCGTTACTTTGCATGGTAAGCAAAGTGCACATGATGGATTGTTGTTTTTTTGGACTGTCTCTTATTACTAGTGCCCGGAATTTTATGTAATTACATAATTATTTTAATTCTGACAGAAATTTCAAAAGTGAAAGGTCGGCGAATTAGGTTGGTTAGGACCGTTTTAATCTCATATTTTTAAATATCTGACTTTACTTTATTTTACATCAATTACTGTTTACAGACTGTAGCTTGGATTAGTTTTTTATTCAATTCAAATATTTTTCCACTAACAGCTTGCTAAATGCCTGTCGTAGCTTCATATGCCTTAAAATCTAACTTAATATTAGAACAGGCACAACATCTAGTCCCTGGTCGTTAATTTATCAATGTGAAAGGGTAAACCCATATTTCACCAATGATATATTTTTCGGCCATTCTGGGAATCGAACCCGAGACTCTTAGCTCAGTAGGCAGACACGCTACTGACTGAGCTAAGGTGAGATATTTGACTTTTTTTTACATATTCTCGAAGATATTACATACAATTACATTTTTTGTGTTTTTTATCATATTATTTTGCATGTATTTCTTGAGGAAAATGGTCTACTTTTAAATAATTTTGTCACTAATTTTCAGACAACATGTACTTGTATAAAGGATTGTATTCAGTGAAGGGATGGCAGTGAGAAAATTTCAAGTCAGGTATGTTGGATTGTCAGAAAGGACTGCAGTTGCCCTAACGCAACTGTGTGTCTGACGTTTCTCGTGCTGTGAGTGGCAACGAATACAGCATAAACAGATAATGGTCTTAGAAGCATGTCTCTCACGCGGCGTGTCTGTTTGTAAACACAAGTTAACTACTTGTAAAAATATAACTCTTGGATCGGCTTAGATTATTTTCACATTTTCCTTTGGCCGGGAGAAGAAACGGAAACAAAGTAGAAAGGCAAGGAACAAAAATAAAGAAAATGGAACCCAAAATCAATTAAGATTAATTAAATGTAATTTGAAGTCTGTCACAATAATATAGTGCGTAGAACTTGAAGAAAAAAAACAAGACCAACCATGTATATAGGCTACGTGTGAGTTTAATATTAATACCAGCTATTATGTCGAGATCTAACGTTTAGCCTCAGAAAAAAAAAAATTCTAGGAAAATGACTTTAATAAATTTGGAGTGGTCCGACATTCAATTGTTTTCAAGGAGCTGGCAACATGGGATTTTTCATTGAAAGTTTGTGGTGTTTGTGTGATTTCTAAAATAAGTTATATGATGCCATTTATTTTAAGTATTTCATTAATGGGAAATTTAAGTGGCGTAAATTCTTTTATTGGTAATATATGTGGTAAAAGGTACATACATAGCTAAATGTACCTCAAAAAGTGAAAAAAGTTTTGTTGTGCCTCACTGTTCGGCCCTTGTGTCTCTCCTTCACACTTGCACAGACCGCGCCAACCACCCTCTCTAATGCTAGCTAATAAATTGTCTTATGTTACAAAGGAGCGATATTGTCTTAACCCTCTCTCTTTCCACAGTCACCCTAACTCCCACCGTGGATCACGTTGGCGAGACCGGCACCATACCACTACACCACAACTCAAGTTTCCGGGACCATCACCCTAACTCCCCACCGTCACCCTACCTTCACACCACAACTCACGTTGCCGGGACCCATCATTCTAACGCTCAACCGCAACTCACGTTGCCGGGACAGCCACCTTACCTTCCCACCGCAACTCACGTTGCCAGGACCGTCACCCTAACTCCCCACTGTAACTCACGATACCAGGACCATCACCCTACCTTCCCATCACGACTCACGTTGCCGGGACCATCACTTATATTCCGTTCACGATAGGTTTTTACCTGGATGACAGTTCGAAAATTATATTTTTAGGTTTTGGGTTGCTAACACTTGTAAAAGATCAGAGTTTTGTTATAAATGTAAAGATTTTTAATTACCTTTAATATATTACATTTAAAATAACATAGACTTAAGTTTTCTCATACTATTTCATTTTTTTAAATAATTTCTTTTAATCCAACTCGAAACAATATTTTAAACATAATTAAAAGTACTTATTTTCGTTTTGGAATGTTACTGATTTTGTGTAATATAGTGCACACATCAATATCTTTCAATACAGGCATCGTATTTATTTGGAAAAAAGAAAATTGTTGTCATTTTTTTACATACAATATTATTTTATCTTATTTTGAAATATTTAACTGAATAAAATATTTTCATCAACTGCGTGTCTGCGTCATTGTAAAAAACTTGTTTATCGTTATGTTCAATCACATGGTTTGGATTCGGCAGTCACCATTTTGAAGCTGTGTTCGTTAGAAGTTTTTGTGAAAGTGGTGTTAATTTTTTTAAGGGGAATAAAACGATAAATAAACTTTGTGTCTGACCTCAAATAAATTTATAAATAATATTGGCCTAAATTACTGTGGTTAACTATCACATTAATATATTACCATCTGTTTTCATTACAATCATCCAAAGTGATGGATGTCAGCTGTTGGCGTAGTGATATATTAGGGATTACTTCTAGTAACATTTCGAGCTGTCATCCAGGTAAACTTAGCTTGTGAATGACTTATACCTCCCCACCCAGACTCGCGTTGCCGGGACCATCACCTACCTCCCCACCGCACTCACGTTGCCGGGATTATCAACCTAACTTCCCACCGCAACTCACGTTGCCAGGAACGTCACCCTACCTTCCCACCAAACGCACGTTGCCAGGAACGTCACCCTACCTTCCCACCCTAACTCACGTTGCCAGGAACGTCACCCTACCTTCCCACCGAACTCACGTTGCCAGGAACCTCACCCTACCTGCCCACCGCAACTCACGTTGCCAGGAACGTCACCCTACCTTCCCACCAAACTCACGTTGCCGGGACTGTCACCCTACCTTCCCACCACAACTCACGTTGCCAGGAACCTCACCCTACCTGCCCATCGCAACTCACGTTGCCAGGAACCTCACCCTACCTGCCCACCACAACTCACGTTGCCAGGAACCTCACCCTACCTGCCCACCGCAACTCACGTTGCCAGGAACCTCACCCTACCTGCCCACCGCAAACTCACGTTGCCAGGAACCTCACCCTACCTCCCCACCGCGAGCCACGATGCCGGGACTTCCATCTGTCCCACTGTGACTAACATTGCCGGGACACTCTCGCCAACATTTTTCATACCCCTACCCACATGTGCCTGAACATAACGTTGCCCAGAAATGACACTTCCTCGAGATATAAAATCGGTTACCCCTGAAGCAGACAGACCAGGAATGACAGGTTTTCCTTAAAGATACATGTTATGGTTATTAGAAACTTCTGAAATATAGTTAACAAATTCAAAAGTAAAATTCTGACTTTTTTTTAGCATTCAACAAGTTCTGGGTAATTCTTTAGTTATGAAACATTTTCCCTCTGTTCTTACAGCCCAGGATTAGATTTTATAAGAAATTTTATTGAGAGGGGGGAAAAAAAGTGTTTTTAGGGTTGGTCGGGCACCCAAAATTTCGAGCATCTAAAAATCCCGGAATGTCGAGAGAGTATTTTTATGCTCGTATTTCGATCAGACATCTCAAGAACTTGGTAAGTTTATAATACCATGTTAGCACTAACCTCTAATTCAAACTTTGAAAAAAGTAATGTTTAGCTGAAATTCATAGTTGAAGTATTCCAATTCACCTAATATTAGACAAAAGTATTATTTTTTATTAAGTCATAAATTATTATATTTGCTTTCAACAAAACTACAATAACGTTTCTCACAGGTTACGAGTCTACAACATAGTGAAATCAAGATTCCTACGATTTAATTTTCTCTGTCAATGCCAACAACATAACAAATTCAACATTTCCACATTTAAATTTTTAATCCCTATAATTGTGAAAACTTTAATTAGTTTTCTTTACATTTCTTTAATTCATTATTACTAGCCAGATTTGTTAGGATATAAATAGAAAAGTACACATCAAATGAACATTAAATAAGAAACGGCCATTTTGCATGTTGTCTCTTTAAACTTGTAATTTGAAATTTAATAGGCCTGTTAAAAGGTTGTTTCTATCTTTTTTTTTAAATTATATTTGACTGTTAAACTTATAATCTGAAATTTAATAGGCCTGTGACATGGTTGTTTTTATCTTCTTTTTTTAAAAAATTAAATTAGACTGTTAAACATATAATTTGATATTTTATAAGCCTGTGACAAAGTTGTTCGCAAAATGGAATGCCTGCCTAAATTTGCTCATGTCCAAGTTTAATTTTGTAATGGCCACCCGACCACCCCTAGTGTTTTTCATCATTTGACAAAAGGATCTAATTTTTAGACTTGTTTATTGAATCTAGCTGTTTGTTGAGCTTTTTTACTTTTTTAACAGTATAGTATTTTTTATTGTTTATTTTTTATTTAAATATAAATGTTTTAAATTCATTTGCAATTTTCAAAAAAATAATAAGTTAAATAACAATATAAGCTTTAAGTAACATATCCTAAAAGTTTTTGAACAGATATAAAAGTCGATCAAAAGAAAATCTGTTAAATATATTATAATATAGAATGTTTCTAGGGCAAGGGAAAGTTTTACTAACCCCACCCTGCTGGTATTCCAACTAACAAATTGTTCTTGGGCGTGCATGACTCAGGAACCAGTTTAGCCAAAGACACCCAATAGCCAAGTTCTTGAGCCTGCATACAACGATCAACATCAATAATGGCCATACACAGTTTCCCTTGTTCTGTCTTGGCATTCTTGTCATCGTGAGTCTGGTCAGCAGAATGCCCCAACACCAAATAGTCTCTCAGAGTGATTGCAGAATCCCGGAATGTTTTGCTGCGGGGGTAAGTTAACACGTGGTTTTGTTGCACAGAGCCATAGCAACACGGACAGCAGACAAACACAGCTCTTTGTTGAATACAGCGTTGTATAACTAAGTCTGTTGCAACCCCACAAGCATGCAAAGAAACCCCAATACTGATATTTCCGCAGTAATAGTCGAGATTACTTTGGCAGAAGGTCACGTTAGGGAGGTGAAGTTTGGAAACTCTTTGTCTTGCTCTAGTTAAAGATTCTTCTTTGTTCTCTAGTAACACTACTTGGCAGCGTGGTAAGAGGTGAGCAAGAATTATACCAAGATGTCCACTCCCGGAGCAAAAATCTACAATAGTGTGCCCTGGACGAGCAACTTTTAAAACTGCCTTGGTTAAATTTTCCAACTGTTGGCCTTTCCTCTCCTGACGTAGTAAGGGTAAATTTCCTCCCTCTGGATGAGCTTCATTTGGTAGAGATGACCAATCAAACTCTTGTTCCCACCCAAAAGGCCTTGTTTGCCAATCAGGAAATATACCTAATTCTAAGGCCATCTTTAGTGAATTCTCAACATCTTCTTGTCTTGTAAATATCCTGTTTCTAGGTTTGTACCTTCTTGGGTCACTTTTGTAAAGACTTTGCCTAGGCACATCCGGAACTATATACTTTACATACAATTTATCTAGGATCATGTTTTTCACACCTTTAATAATTCCAACAGCATCTTTTGTATGTTCCACGGCCATGACCAATTGAAACCACTTCAATGTCAATGGCAAGTATTGCTGCAAATACACACTTCTGATAGTTTCAAGTACAATGTAGAAACACGGCAATAAAACAATGTCTGCCAGAGTCATTAAAGGTCCTTCGGCAAAAGTGTGTTCCAAAACAGAAATATTTTCTTGACAATCGTTAAGATTACTGTTGGAACTTTTCTTGTGTAAAGACTTAAAATGATCTTGTGTTTTTTTCTGTATGTTGTGAACTCGAAGCGGTTGGGCCAAGTGAGTTTCAAAGCGGACAATATCCTTTGGCAAAATAACTATATTGTTTAGTTTTTCAGTGTTGAGAATCAAATCCTTCACCGTACCAATCATATCAACTTCACAAAAACGAGTCCACATAGAAGACTCTGAACATGCCATTAAGCAGCCATGGCGGAACCCTAACAAATCATGACAAAAGTGGTTTGGTGAAAGAAGAGTGGTTTTCTTAATAACTTGACGTAATATACCACAGAGGCCTGCCACCACAGTGCAACCATCTTCAATCAACACTAAGGGTAGTTGACACATATTCGCCAAACTTGGGAGGTTTGATTGGTCAATCAACTCATAGTCTAGAGATGACAGATTAATGGTAAAAGACGGTTCCACAGCTGTTTTCAACACCAAAGAAAGGGATACATTGGGGTTTTGACAGTACTTCAAAGTGCAGGTTGTGATTAAAGTTTCTAAGGAAACAGACACATCCCCACCATCAGTTGGTTTGGAAAATATTTCAACAAATAGATCATCCATATTGATGACACAATTAGAGCAGGACAAGGATACTACTAAACACTGTTTGCTAACTGCCTTTGAATTCTCCGCATCATTCGACGATCCAGAACTTTTTGGCGGGCAAATACAGTAGTTGTGGAAATTGCGCCTATTACAAACATCACTCCTTCAAATATCCAGAAATTTCGCTCCTCCAACCATGTCACTTTATCACAACTGAAACAATAACATTTTTTTAAATAAGTAATCACAAATAATAAATCACAACTAATTCGTTTAAGTATTTAATGCTTTTACTGGCTATTTATTTATTATCTGTTTGTTCTTAATTTATTCTGAGACCAGCTAAATAACCAACTTACTGTTAATTTATCAAATGAACAAAAGGGAAAACACCCTTGTGTGTCCTTGTTAGGGTACCAACCCATGAACTTTAGAAAAATAGCCAGACAAACTGAACAATAGAACAATTATAAAACACATACCTCCTACTTGCTTTCCCAGAAATTTGACATTGTAGAACTTCCTTAAAGTGTGTAGGAACACAAACAAAATTGCTCTTACTTGCAATTTCAAAATCTGTAAAGAATACAAAATAGATAACCACTCAAGCATGTAAATATGTAATTACACTAAGGATAACTAAACAAATTGTGAACACTTAAAATTTAATTTTGCTATTGAAAAAACTTTTTTTAGATTACTTACTAGGCACCACTGGCTTTTATTGACCACAGTTTTGGGAATCAATCTACGTAAATTATGTGTTTAGTCCCAGATATAGAACAATTAATATTCTTCGATGTTCATGAAATATTAATTTTAACTATAGTAGTAGTTATAGTTGTCTATTTAATATAAATACCAATTAATAATAAAACTAAAGTGTATATATAAGTAGGGCGAACCATTGAGGTAATTTGAACTATTTATAGCTCCGCATTTATTTTATTTTTTATTGCAATTTTCCATCACTAAGACTCCTTTATTTCATAAATGAGCAATTAATGTGTAGTACAAAAAAAACTAAGTTGGCCTAGAAAGTGGGTAAAATCATTTATGATAATTGTCAAGAACTTCCCTAACAACTATAATTGAGGCCTTAATATAGTAGGATTTTTGTAGAATGAAACTTTTTAGAAAATCCAATTTTATTGTGGTCAACATTGAAAACATTTTAATGTATTATTAGCAGGGCCGAAATTTTTATGACTTAACGTCTTTGTTTTATTTTTTACACAATTCTCATGACCCACAGGTTGAAGAGATGTATATCATAGTCCTAGGTAATTTTTTGTATTATTTAAGTTAACTTTAAAGTTTAAAGTTGTATTATTTTAAGCCATTTTTGTTGAATATGTATATATTTTTAGAAACCTACTATCAATATCTTATAAATGCATAAATAATCCAAACATAATTTTAATAAGAAGATAATATAAGCAATGAACTTTGTATCCTCTTTTCTTGTAAGGTCATAAAATACATTCCTGGTGGATACTGCAAGCAAGCTGGAGAGGGTTGCGCTGGGAGAGGTTAGCTATTACTTCTGAAGCAGATATTTGTAAATCAATATTATATTTAGAAAAATGCAATTGTTTAGTTGTTAAAGGTTTTTCATTACATAGATATTTTCTAGCTCTCATTTGTAAAGTGTGTGTTGAATTTAGCGGCATGTACATTTATCACAAGAATTGGTTTAAATTAGGTTTTTTCAAAGTCATTTTTTAGAATGTTTTGGTTAAGTTATATAAAGTAGGTTTAAAATGTTTTGATAATTTTTAGATCATCAAAAGTGACAGCTTCAGATAACATAACTTGATAAGTGAAAGTAGATCTAGTAACTTTTCTAGTGATGAAAATTGGGCTGTATAAATCCCAATAGTAAAGAACATTTAATCTTTATGTGGTAAAATTTAAAACAGGGTATGTACGAGTGTGCTGAAAATATACTAACTTTTTATGAATATCGAAACTATTTTTATGTTTACCCGTGCAAAGATGACAAGGCTCCACTATTTGGTACTCCTCGTGTAACCAACAACCATGCTCACTGGAGGTGTTCTTGCCAGACACAGTGGGATAGCTTCTTGCACCCACAGATGTCCAGTGGCTTTCCAACATTAGAACCAACAGAGTTAACCTGCACAAACAAGACACCCAATCAAGAGAGGCCCTACATTATGGTAAAACAATCTTTGATAGTCCATCCTTTAGCCAATTAATTTTGGTTTTAAAATTTTCAGATGTAATTTTTTTTTAATCAAGGGTAAGTAATTAGCTTGGATCCCCTCCAAGTATTTCTCAATTAGTTCCTGCTGTGTAGTATGATGTCATCAAATATTCAAAAATAGTTTAGTTTTTGAGATACAGGAGTTTTAACTTGCACCATGCAGGAATGTTGTGAATAGGCAACAGTGCCAGTTATGATATCATACGTCTGGCTCTTTGCTGCAGTATGTTTACACTGCATATTTTGTTTGAGTTATATCACATGTGTGAAAGTTCTATCGCATTGCTGTAGTTGTTATTCACGTTCTGTCACTATTGTACATAAAAATACAAATTGAAGGAAGGAACTCAAAGAAAAAACATCTTTTAAAGTTATGTTTTTGTAAAAGTTTAACATTATTGTAATTTTATTTAAATAAAACTTACAAAATTAAACAATCTTTCAAATATGTATTTAATAATATTGCTTCAATAGTAATATTATGTATTAAAGAATGTGTTTTTGACTATTATTTAAAACATTATATCATTTTGCAAAAATGAAACAGCACTAGTCTCCATAGTACTGTTTTGTTGCCAGTCCTCAAAGGTTAATTGCCTGAGGTGTGACTTTTTTGTGTGAGAATAAGCAATGATACAATTTTTTATGAATCTTATGTTTTACCTTCATTTTATATAATATATGTGTATGTATATAATATATGTATATATTTATGAGTGTGGCAGAACATTAACGTGAAGGGTTCACACAGTTTTTTATTATTTTTATTTGTTACTTTTTACCTTCACGTTAATGTTCCCACACATTCTAATATAAAATAAAAGTCACATCTCAAACAATTAAAATATCCTCTCATTTTCTGCTTAATCCTGACACTGTGGGTGGTATGCAAGAACGTTAGTAAATGCGTAGTGGACTGATAGTGTGGTCCCGAGCACATTATTGTCCCACCTTTTAACCTATAATGGTGACCTGGCGGTCTAGGAGTAAGGTGTCAGACTTCTATGCTGGCGGCCGGGGTTCAATCCTCGGTCCCGGCAAAGATTTATCTGATTACCAAACCCTTCCTTCACCTCTGACAAGACATCTTGTGAATGTGAGGAATTCCAGGCCTCCACCATGGTTCGGATTCCACGTTAAACTGTAGGTCCTCCATTTCATCTCACAATCACCCTACCATTACACATTAGCGTAAGTGCGTATAACCCGAACGGGTAGTAAGACGCGGTGCTAATACTAAAATACTTTAACCTATAATGCTGCAAGCAAACCCACGCTAGTGTCCCTTTAGTGTCCACTTAGTCAAGTCCTTGCATACAGCCCTGACTATAGGCCTACTCGAATTTTTATAGAAGCAGACCCTACTTGCTAGGTGTACAAAATGTGTTACACTTACGAACTAGGATGCCATCAGTAAATATGTTAGTAGACATTGCGCAATAATACCCTACTACAGGTGTTCTCAAAATTTTTGAGACCGCGATGCCCTTCACATCTGAGATTTTCCATGTGACTAGTACTGTACCTAGTATTTTTTTTAAATTGCCCAAATGTGATTTGGTGGAATTTTTTAATGGAAAATTTTAATTTACATTTCTAGCTTGTATTTTTTTAAATGTAAAAATAATAGCATTTATAGAACAAAGTAGGAAGAAATTATACTACCAGTAGACATATTTTTGTTGTAGGCTTATAAGATCCCATGTGTAGGCCTACAGTTTGTTCATAATGGCGAAACATTTCATCCTGTATTTTATGTCAGTTTCACTTTTTTACTAAAATTTAAAATTGAGACACATTCTTACATGAAACTTGTTCTGGAAGAACAAACCCATTGGACGTAATATGTGACTCTCTATACAAACAGCAACAAATGTATTTAATGTCTTTCACAATGATAACTTCTCTTCATTTGGCTTTCGCATTTTTACAATAATTTTAGAAACTATCTAACAGAAGTAGTTGCATCTTAGTGGGATGGAAAAGTGTTTTTCTCATCACACAAGATATTGAATCTGGAGACATATACAGCTACACAGATCTCCTGCTCAACGTTTATTTTGCTTTTATATCTGGATTTTATTACCGCAACGGCTGAAAGTTCTGCCTCGCAAAGGTAGGCTGTGGCAATTTAAGGGAGAATTACTCTCTCGGATTTTTTACTCAATTCTGGGTACTACTTTGCCACACTCTTCCAAAACTGTGTGAAGAGTCTTGGAAGAGAATTGTCATTTTCAGGGTGGAGTCTGAAGAAATGTCTATTAACCATTCCTCCTCTGCAGTAGTGAAGATTGATGGTGGGTCCACTGTAAATGGGTCTGTAACCCACTTCTGTTCATCTGTTTCTGGTGGAAAATGTTTATCAAATTTAACGTGGAGTTAAGATATATGCATCAAAATCACAAAGAGAACTTGGGTCAAGTATCCCTAATGGTAGGGATGCTTGAACCATTTTTTTTAACTTAAGGATACTTATAAATTATTAAGTGCATCAAATTATGTCAATTGTATAAATGAATACCAATAAATATTGTTTATGAGATAGTGAACTATGTAGGAGAGCATTCACATACCCATAGGTAACATCAAAAAAATTAATCTAACCTAAAACCGGAAATTGGATCAAGTATCCCAAATTCCCCATGTTTAGCTTCTTCCAGAATTTAGTCATTAAGGACATTTGTGATCATCTACATCGAGTCAAAGTTCATGTGAAAGTTAAATTTACTACCTATGAAGTAACGTTAATTGTGGTCGTTGTAGGTGGTTTTCACGCCTTCCTAATGGGGGTAAAAATTCTGTTTGTGTCTGGGGTTTAGTGTAATGTGTCCAATTAGGTATAACTCTTAACAGCCAAAAGGTACCACAAAAGATACCCCTCTTATTTGAGTGTAACTTTTTATTTGATTTAGGAAGATTTTTTCTTTCTTTTTTCTATATTGATTTTATGTGTTTTTACGTTTAGAATATTTCATAAGGCTACAACAGATTTCAATTTTGTTTAAGTTATTTTAAGAAATAAATGGCCAATAATGGGACAAATAAACGTCTTATTAAACGTCTAAATATTGTGATTTTCGATTTTTATAGAAATCGCCTTGAAATACAATTTTAAATTTTGTCCCTGGTGGGTTTTATCTTGTGGGAGAATTGTGCCAATCCTTATTGAAAACCATTACCCAATCTGTATGAGTGTGTTAACCCAATAATCCAATATGATAGATTCGTAGTTTTCCAAACTGATAAGTAATGAGTAGAGTGGGGTAAACCAACTTACCCTCCCAAGAGAACGATGGCTAAAAGCATACGTTTCTTTGAACATGATTCTATCATTGTAGAATACCGTCAAAAACCTTGATTAGGTAGAAATTTGGTGTAATGAATATTAAAAATCCCATTTGATTCAATTTAAAATGCCAATTCCAATAAATAAAATTAATAAATCAACATTAAATCAAGGCGAACACATAAAGTATGTTATAATAAATTGTCAATATTTGCTGGAAATCTGAAACGCCATTAGAAAATTATAAACATAACAAAACCACTAATCGATGCTGCCAACATAAGGCGTTTATTTATTTTAATAAAATAAATTAACTATGTAAGTAAATAAATGTAAAAAGTATAAAGATAGGTATAAATAATTATTACAGATTTAAAATAGGGCTTTATTAAAATATAGTAGGATTCTAAAAGAAAGAAACTATCTAAAAGTTACAAAAAGCAATGTTAATGCAATAGTACGTTAAATTCATAATATCTATAATCGTACAGTCATGGGCATACGGATGGGGGAAGGGCATGGGGGTTCAAAACACCGTTGGCGGATACTTTCTTAAGTTTTTAATATGAATCTTAAAGATGGCCTTTTATCAAACTTCAAAAAACTTATAGAGCTATTCACTTTTCAAAACTCTTCTAGTAAAGGACCACTCCAATTAGCTTATAAAGGCAATTCATTTTCATAAAAATTCCAAATGAATTTCACTCTAAATTACTTCTAAAGGCAACCATTAAAAAAAATCTCCACATAGCCTCTACGTGCATACAATATTTTTTTAAATCCAAGCGAGCATGGTTCTAATTAGCTTCTACATTCATACAATATGTTTTTTAAAACAAGCGAGCACCATTCTAATTAACTTCTATATGCATACAATTTTTTTAATCCAAACCAGCACCACTCTAATTAGCTTCTAAAGGCAATCAAATTTCAAAAATCTGTTAGTGGAAGACCACTTTCAATCAATTCTTAAGGCATATAGTTTTTAAAAAAAAATCCAGTTGACCATTCTAAATAGCTTCTAGGGGTATCCCGTTTTAAAAATTTCCTGGTGGAAGACTACTTCATATAGCTTCCAGGAGCATCCAAAATTTAAATAAGCTATTGGTGGGTAATACTTCAAATAGATTATAAGGAATATATTTAATAAAATAAAATTTGGTGAACACTTCTTTAAATATAATTTAAAGGCATTCAATTTTCAAAAATTTACTGAAGGAAACCATGCGAAATCACCTCAATAGTTATCCAATTATTAAAAAGTGTAAGGGGTATCACTATTCTAAATAGATTTTAAGTAAATAGAGTTTTCAAAAATTCTTCAAATTAGGAACATTTTAAAGAGTATCTAGGAGCATTCAATTTCCTAACATTAACTGGAAAATAAAAGTTTAAAACCTCAAAAGGCTTTTTTGCTACCTTAGTCCCTGCCCCCACCTCACAACCCTCTTCCTCTCTCATATGAATAAAGTTCTCTCACTACTAAATAGAGTAACAACGGTCTTATTTCTTAGGGTTTAATAATAGGTCTGATGATCGTACCATAGATTTACGATTTTGAACCCCCTTTTCCTGAAATTAAATTTTCCCTACATCTTTGATCACTTTTAAAAGTCCCTATCAATACCTATGAAATAATAATAATAATAATAGTAAAAATAATATCGTGAAATGTTTAAAATGTTGACCACATAAAAAAATATGTGTGTATTTTCCAAAATCCTACTACTCATCACGTTAAACTTTGTTAGGAACTGGAGTCACGTCAATGAGCTAGACCTAACATAATATAAGACTTGTGGTGAAATTTATTCTACATATTTTGCATGGACCAGTTATTAGTATTGCAGCAAGTGATTTAGAAATGTATGGTAGTAAGGAAGAAAATGTATTGGGCATTCGTTGATCTGGAGAAAGTTTACGATTGGGTGAATAGGAGTATAATATGGAAAGTATGACTGCATGGTTGTAAATTCAATTATGGCGGTGAGTGATGGAAGAAAATTGTGCGTTATTTATAAGCCTATAGTACCTCTTCTAGGAACTTAACCTTTGTGTCTCGTAACTCAATATGGAGTTAACTCATACTAGTTAGCTCATTTAACTACCAACGTTGTGACTCTTTAAACTAGGTCTTTCTAGAATTAGATATTGATGACTATTATTCTTTTCGATATTCATTAGGTTAAGATTCAAATGGACATCTCAAAGTTTTGCAAATCTCTCTATGTTTTATCACCTCACCAAAGGTACTGTAGTAGCTAGGGCAGTCACCACATCAACCCCCGCTCCCCCCACTTTTCAGAGTGCCCTTGCATTCCACCATTACTCCAGGCCTTCACCACCACCCCTAATCCATTCACCTTATTGCTTACTACTCAACAAAAGACAAGCCATCACCGATGTACTCTCCAAGGAGTGGTGCCGAGTTTTGAGCCGCATCTCGGGCTTTTATAGAATTATTTCAGAAGTCGAAGGACAACGGCTTGAACCCCTATCAAAGTATACTTTTTTTTTCAGTTACCTTAGAAAATCATCATTTAATATAAGTGTTAGACATATTTATTTGGTTTATCTGTTACTGTTTTATCTAATCAAGAAACACCATTTATGTAAATTATTTATAAGCTAAACAGAATCAAGCCTACTCTATAAACAAGTTTAACATAGGTTATGCCAATACATCAGAGGGAACATTTTCAATAACTCTGATTTGGAGGTGGTGGTAGTAGTAGTGATAACAAAGTGACAGACAATAATAATGGTCAAGTAGAGGGTTTTACCTGAACTGGAAATAAATGGGGTGAGGGAAGGGGGAGTAGCTGGGCTTACAAAAAAAATAATGGAATGATAGATAATGCTAAAAAGAGCTTGAGGAGGATAGTAAAAGGTGCTTCCGATGACAGACCCATCTAGCAGGAAACAATTGAACTTTTTCAACAGTTTAGACATGATTTAATTTTACAATACCAAATTTTGCAAAAAAAATTGTACTATGAATATTCGTTGTGTAAGATAGAACATTATCTTATTTTATATAATAATATGATAATTTCAAAACTACATTCTTGTGTTTTATTTAATTTTAAATTAATTTAAATTACGTCTTATTGTAAAAAGAAGTAAATATTAGCTTGTAATCTTTTTTATAAATATTGTTCATTTTAAATTTAAAAATAATACAAAAAACCACATGATGTTATTATGCATAGTTTCTGAGAAAAAGGCTGCACAACAATATCGTTCTTATATAGTAGGTGTCCATACGAATCTTAATGTCTAGTAGCTGCAAGGCAGGAGTCGTATTATGTATTGTTGTTTAACCTTTTATTATTCATTGCTTCTAATTTAAATTACCATTGTGTTGAGGCAGACGCTCCTTCGTAGTAGAATGTGTGTTTGTTTTACTTTAGCGAGCCACGCCCTTTTATAATATAGACACAACAATAGACTTGGTTGCGGGTGTAACCAAGGTGCTTCACACCTAACGTCTTTATTGAGATAACGATGTATAAAGGAACTGATTTAAGTTTCTTTAATAAACAAGGGAATGTTTTGCATAAAATCTCGCTAAGCCATTTGTAATTGTTTCATCTAGTCTCTAAGTAAATAAACTCATTTGTCAAAAGTGCAGCAATTGTCATAATAAGAAAGAAATTACAATGGTGGCAAAAAGTTATAAGATTCTGAATAATATTAATTTATGTTTGCAGATATAAGCTAAATACTAAAATGAATACATTAATCAAGTAATGTGAAATATATAGCTATACAAAATAATACAAAAGTTTACGCTATAGTAAATAAATAATATCAAATAATTGGAAAGATTGGTTTTAGCTCTCGCTGTGGGTCTATACTTATACATATATTATAATTATCTGACTATCAAAAGAGAGCTGGGACTATCGGGGATGTAAACGATAGTTGTTGGTGTCGTAATAATGCAGAAAAGGGGAACAACAATAAATTCTCCATAATAATTTTTTTGTTTCGCTTGAAATTTACAAGACTGTTAGTTTTGCACACGGTTCTGATCTGATCGTTTGCAGCATAGTCTATGCTGTTCGTACAAGCTTAGTTTGTTGGATAGAAAATTTTAAATTTATATAGGGAAATATTTGTTTACATTTTTGGCTAAACTGTGCTGTATAGACTTTGGACAAACACTAAACATATATTTTTTTTCTAATTTCAGATTTGGGTTAAAAGTTTTATTTATAGATGTGGGGAAATATATAATACAAGTAACCAAGTATGGAATTCCGGTCTATATCTCGAGTGGCGAGCATGTGCTCTTTGTTCTTTAATTGTTTATTGTTCTTTCATAAATAAAACTAACAAAGCTAAATACTAAAATGAATACATTAATCAAGTAATGTGAAATATATAGCTATACAAAATAATACAAAAGTTTACACTATAGTAAATAAATAATATCAAATAATTGGAAAGATTGGTTTTAGCTCTCGCTGTGAGCCTATACTTATACATATATTATAATTATCTGACTAGCAAAAGAGAGCTGGGACTATCGGGAATGTAAACGATAGTTATTAGTGTCGTAATAATGCAGAAAAGGGGGGACAACAATAAATTCTCCATAATAATTTTTTTGTTTCGCTTGAAATTTACAAGACTGTTAGTTTTGCACTCGGTTCTGATCTGATCGTTCGCAGCATAGTCTATGCTGTTCGTACAAGCTTAGTTTGTTGGCTAGAAAATTTTAAATTTATATAGAGAAATATTTGTTTACATTTTTGGCTAAACTGTGTTGTCTAGACTTTGGACAAACACTAAATATATCTTTTTTTTTCTAATTTCAGATTTGGGTTAAAAGTTTTATTTATAGATGTGGGGAAATATATAATACAAGTAACCAAGTATGGAATTGTTTTTCAACATATTTTCTCCTAAGCATTGCTTACTATGCCTAATTAAATAAGTTTAGAGTAATCTATTTTAGGTTATATTTTGATTGGAGTGATATAAATTATCCTGCCTAAAATAATGACTATTATTTACTATTATAGCTCAATATTTTAAAAATAATTGATTAATTAATTTAAAGATTATTTGTTATCGTTGGTTTTGAAAAGTGTTCAAGTTGTCTTAGTTTCTAAATAGAAAAATGAGTATTAATGATAACATCGTCCCATGAGATGAGACCTGAATTATTTAATGAAGACACTTGCTGTGATGTATTGGATTTGAAATCTGAAGTAAAATTGGAAGTGACATCTCATGTAAAACTTGAGATGAGTGAAGATGAAGACAATTCAATGCATTTGCATGAAATGTCAAGAATTAGGTGGCCACCTGGCTCATGGCAAGACGGGACCCGTAAAAGTGCGTTTCAGCCATATCGAGTAAGCGCATTAATTTTATCAGAATGACATATTCGATGTATACTTATGAAACACTATATGCAAATACTCCTTCTTAGTTTATTCGTAAGAAACCCTTTTCAAATTATTTCTCTCAATTTAGATAATTTTCTCTTTAGGACAGTTTCTTTGTAGGAACTACTGAGGGACTGGAAAGGGGAAACGAGGTAGGAGTTTGTCATTTTAATTTTATATATTTTTTATTCCGTAAGACTATTATTTTTAATTTGGAGACATATTTATTCCAATATAAATTCACAGTGCCAAAAAGCTTCCCATAAAGTAGACTAATCTTTATTGGAAAATTTTACTGCAGAATTTTTTTTATTAATTTTATAATTTTAATATTTCTGAAGGAGTCAAAGTTGGACAGTATAAAAATAGAGGAGTCGGAATTGAAGGCTTAATATAGGCTTATTGACTCCTTATCTGTTTATAATAACATGAAACGTAGTCCCCTTTAAGAGCAGAAAAATTATTCCTGTCCCAAATCTTTAAATCTTTTAGATCTCAATTAAGTTTTTGGGAACATCAAAATAGTCAAATTTGCGCTAAACATATTGGAAAATTGGCCATGGCCTACCAGAAAAACCAGTAAGAGGAAATTTTTTTAAATGTCCATCTATTGGGATTTGTAGACACATGTGTGCAAAATATTAAAATTTTCAAAAATTGTCATACGACCACCACCTCTGGGTGAATTCATATAGAAGGTTGGAAACTTTAATTGTATACTTAGGCCTACTACATGAGAAAATTTATATTTGCATAACTTAGTTTTCTCTAACAGGGGATTCAAACCATGGAACTTTGAAAAACTAAGTAAAATATCTGGTAGGCTTATTTAAAACCAGAGAAAATTTATATTTGCATAACTTAGGTTTCTCAAACAGGGGATTCAAACCATGGAACTTTGAAAAACTAAGTAAAATATCTGGTAGGCTTATTTAAAACCATGTCCAAACACATTGTTTAAAAATACAATAAAATCTCCTTTTCAACCTTGTTTACGAAATTTAAAGTTTAGTTTCTTAGATAAGCTGCAGTACCTTTTAGTACTATTTACTAAATATTATTATTATTATTATTAGCACCGCGTCTTACCACCCGTTCGGGTTATACACACTTACGCTAATGTGTAATGGTAGGGTGAAAATTTATGCCGGGACCGAGGATTGAACCCCGGCCGCCAGCACAGAAGTCTGACACCTTACCCCTAGACCGCCAGGTCACCTTTACTAAATAAATCTTGTCATAAACCCCCTGTGCTATCCTGATTCAAACACTCGGCGTTACAGCGGAAATATCAGATCAGTTCAAACAACACTGCAACATGTATTATTGTAGAATATTGTAATTTATTTAAGTTAACTATAAATTAGGCCTAAGTTCGTCCCTCTACCTTAGATGTATTACACTTGGCCTGATTGATGAGTTGTAGTCTATACAAAACTATGCTTATGATATATTAATTATTTGTAACAATATAAACTCTAAAGTTTGGTTGAAAGTGGAGTTTTTTATAAATATATTAAATGCCTAAATAAATTTCTGTCAGCAATTATATATTCTCTACTATAATCTACAAGTATGACTTATGACAATTAACTAAAAACCCTTTAGATTGTTTATTTCTTTTGTTAATAGCTTAGGCCCTACTTAAAATTAAATTTTCCTAAGTTTTACTAATTGACTCTAGTTGAACGTTGAACAAAGTATTGAAATAAACTGTTGGTTAAGAGACCATATAGTATGTATCCATCATACAAACACACATTATTTACATGATAATGGTGATAGTACCATTAATGTTAGTACTGTAATGGTTTTAAAATAATAAGTACTTTATAGCACTGCTGTAATAATAATAATAATAAAAATAAAAATGTTAGTTTTCTCTGGTAGATATTCATGGTGTCTACTAAACTTGACTAATGAAATCCCCGACCTTTTCCCTGATTTCTCCTGATCATTTCCTAAAATTCCTGACTAATAAAGTATGTCACATCCTTCTAAATCACCGCCTCCCTCTCCCCTAGTTTTTCTATTAATCTTTATTTTAATAATAATAATTTAGTAAGTTTTAAAATTTGAATTAAAAGTTTTTACTAGAAATTAAAAATATACAGCTACAAACAAAAAAATGACATAATTTACTGATTATTGTATTTAATTTTTTTAGTAAAATATCATTTTCCCGGATTTTTATTGTGATTTACCGAATTCCCGCCATATTTCCGTTTTTTCCCGATCACTTCAAATTCCCGGCTAATTCCCGTTTTCCCTGATTTTCCCGGATGGTAGACACCCTGATATTGTGTGTTCTTTGCCCAATTTTCAATTGTTATCTTTAATTGATGTGTCTATTTTTGTTAAATAAATCTTACTCTACGGGTTATTCCGATTTATTTACTTCAACCACTGAATAACTATTCTTAGGCCTACTTGTTATGAATTTGTAACAATATTTTCTTGAGAAACACTAATTAAAACATATTTTTTACAAAAAGTTGTGATTTATAGCTGTCACTTTTGATAGATAGTAATCATTAGGTACCTAGAAAATAGTACTGATAAAAAATTTAATTGCTTTCAAAAATCTTAACATTTTTTAAATATTGTTCTACCAAAATCCAGCTCTAGCTTGGATTAGGTACATTATTTCTAAAATTTTATGAATCTTAAGAATGGGTCTAAAAACTCCAGCAAGATAAATACTTTTAGGGGTACTATTTTAACTTCACTTTTTCTTTCCACGGAGGAGATGTGCCTTTGTTTAAACCAAGGATGCATTGTAGGTTTTTAAATAATATATTTTATAGGCTTGCAATAAAACAATCATAATAAAATGTGACAACATATTTATACTGTAAAACTTCTTACCTGTTTTTTCCCCCAGCCAACAACAGTACTGACGAACTTGCAACGTGGCAATATCCCTACAGAAACCCCCATTCCCACCCAAGATGTTGTGAGTTTGCACCATAGGGCGGGACAGGGTGAGATAACTGCGCAAGACTTGGAAAATGGTGAGCTGGGGTGTTCCTATTATTTTATTAATTTATATCTCTTAGGTACTTTCATTACCTAAATCATTAGGCTTACAGACTAAATGCCAGCCATGTGGTTTAATTTACTGATGATGGGAGGCTGGGGTTTTAATCTCGGCTAGGTGTTTTTCTACTTTATGGTTTCTTACTCTCAGTCTTCACAAATGCACACACATGTCTCTAAATTCTACCTTTCTGAACCCTCCCTCATTAGACGATAGCCTGAACAGGTAAATAAGAAAACTTGAATCATATTTTCCCTTTGTTGAGGTTTCAATAAAGATCAAGTACACACAGTAGTGAGTGAGATCCTTTTTGCATTCATCTTAGACTAGTTCTTACCCAAAACTTTGTCTCTTTGTCCCCCATTGTCACAGTGGAGAATTTCAAATAATCATTCATATATATACAAATGCACTGCCCACATTTCTGGCGTGTCATAGGTCTATCTATTCCCTTTTACTCGCCATACCTCGCACGAGCCGAGCTATGATGAACGCTCTTAAATCTACATTTGAAATTCCTGTTTATAGAAATTTAGTAAGTGTAAAGCTATCACAGTTGTTTATAGAGTATTTGACAGTACATAAGCCACAAACCCTTTTTCTTGCCTTTTTTAACTCCCTCGAAGAGGGACTCATATTTAATAGGACTCAGAATGGGAAGTTATCTACGTTTATAAATGATAACATGTACAATATATATTTTTTTTTTCAGAATTATAATCTATAAAATCTGTGTTATGTAATGCTGTTACCCTCTCCTCATGTTCCACCATATAGACATTAGAGTTCCCTCCTTACATCCCCCCCCCTCCAACAGCTTATGGATGACTCCCACCTCTCCTAGTCTAACTGCTATCACAGTAGTTTCTATAGTATTTATGGTATATAAAACTCCTTGACTAGCTGATCTATCACAATAGTTTCTAGGGTATTTAAAAGTGCCATGTACCTGCACATAACTCTTTCCTTACTGTCCAGAGACAGAGGTAGACCTGTTAGACAGTAATGGACTTACACCTCTGATGTGGGCCAGTGCGTACGGACAGGTGCCGACAGTCCAGTTGTTGTTACAACGTGGGGCCCAAGTGGACAGACAGGGCCCTGAGAGTGAGACCTCACTGCTCTTAGCCGCTGCAGGGGGCCACCATGATATTGTCAAGCTTTTACTTACAGAAGGAGCTTTTGTTAATCACATAGATGAGGTGATCTTTTCATAAACTCTACTAACTCTTCAGTTTAGGTTGTATCAATATATAATACACTTTTTTTTTTAATTAGTATATTTAGGCTCTAGTTCATAAACAAATATATGTAAGATTCAAGTCCTTAGGATATTAATTTTGTGATTCACAGATTTGAGAAAAAATCAAACAACATTTTAAAAAGAATATATTTTTAAATTTTTAATCAGTTTTTTTATTATTATTATTTTAATTTAGCACCGCTTCTTACTACACGTTCGGGGTATATTCTTAAGTACTAATTACACTAATGGATTAGAAAATAGGAAGTTTGAATTTAGAAGAAGTGAACCCACATTTTCATGGAGGGAGAGTGGAAAATCATTTAGAAAAAACCACTCAAGTTCACTCAAGCGAGATTCGAATATCGATATCACTGTCCTCGGCAGTCTAGCGCACTAGCTAACTACGCCACCGAGGCAGGTTATTATTTATTAGCTAGGGTTAACTATTACTGATATTGTTGACCAAACTGATAGGTACGCTATGTGCTGTTATACACTTTTTTTAATATTTCCATGCTTCTAAAAAACTAAAAAATGAAGGTCCACCCCTTCTACTTAAAAAGGTTGCATTTCTCTATAGTTTATAGTGAAATAAGTACTCTCTACTAGTTGTGACTATTCAGAGGTTCTTTGCTACTAGGTTGGAAACACTGCTCTTATGTACGCTGTTCATGGAAACCATCCACACTGTACCAATGAATTGTTGTTACGAGGGGCGGACATCACTATTATCAATCTCAATGGTGATACAGCATTTGGCATTGCTGTCAGCAAAAACAGTAAACTAGGTAATTTCAACTCAGCATTCAGGCTGACTTATTGTTTGCTTTGATAATACTTTACAAAGCTAAAAAAAAGTTTTTTTATAACATTAGATATATAGTTTTAAAATATATCCAATAAAATTAGATTTAAAAGTTATTGATGGGTTGATATAATAAACTAGTATTGTTACCAAATTTGGCGATAAAAAGTTTGTATTCTATGAAAATTAGAATGTACATATTGTGCATTCTATGATAGATTTTGGGATAATTATATTATAGTTTTGATTAGGTAATTGAGTAAAATATATTTATAAACTCTCTCTACCTTCCTATATATATTCTTAGAAAGGTTTACAGCTTAATTTTCACAGACATTGTTATTATTTAACCCAAAATAGCTTCGAGCCCTTCAAACTTTTTTTGTAAAATAAAATAACTAAATATCAACACTTAAAGTATGTTTGAAATGTAATTATCCAACCCGATTTAATGCCAAGAAAACATGGTTTGTTAGTTATAACTGATAAGATATTTTGCTAATTTTTATTCCAAGGAAAAATAACATAATTTTAACTAGGCCGAATGATATTTTATTACCTTGACTAGTACAATAATAAGGCGTATTTAGTGTAAGGCTATTTTGTTAAATAGTTTGACAGATTTATTTATTTTTATGATTTTTTTGTGACTATATTTACTAGAGAGGTCACAACACCTGATTTTCTTGATAATAATTATCAAATATGGACTTTTCCAATTTTCTATTTTCTCTCAACAGTTGAAAAAAAAACTAATAATTGTCAATATTAAAAACAAAACTGTCAAGTTGGCACAGAATCATAAAGGCCGTGTTGAGTACATTTACTATTTGCTTATACTTAAGTTAGATGGAGAAAAAAAAATTCATTGAAAAATTGCCCAGTTCTGAAATTTGTAGTATTGTTTCGAAGTCATATTTCCATTTGAGAGCTATACAAGTTATTTAAAACTGTAATATTAAGTTATAATCGCAATTCTTCCTAATATGGTAAGAAATGAAGATATTGAGGAATCAAGTTTGACATCTCCCTAAATATATACTAGTGTTTTATTTGAAATGTCATGCTTTAGCCCTCAATAATAATCTGTGTCAAGTTTTTTCAAGTCATCTCGTCTTGGTTTATGTTCTAGCTCAAGCAGTAATGGAAAATCACATCAAAATGGTAATTAGTTGACTAAACAAAGACTAGTTGTATTGATTTCACCCTCCGTGTCCAGTCGAAACGCAGATGACATCACCGTGAAATTGTTTGGAAAGCTTTAAGTTTATTTCATAGGGTGATATGAGTTAAATTATAATATTGATGGGGTTTTTTCTTTGCTCAGAATATATGCCATAATGAGGCCCGTATTTTGTATTAAGATATGGAGACTAAATCATAATTTATTAACTACACTTTATTTATCTAAGTCACAGTTATTGCTTTTAAATTTGTGAAAAAATGCATTTGATTTTATAAAAGTGTGTTGAATTTTAATATATTATACTTGAAATTGTAAATAAAAATTATGCTCTTATTCTTATTTCTTGAATAAATTGAGTGCTGTTTTAATCAGGCTTTCTCTCACTATCCCTTTGGGCTGTACACATATTAACTAATTACATTGTTGTTCTGTGGATAAATAAAATTGAATTTGGAGTACCTGCATTTGTGTGGAGGAAGAGAGGGAAACCAACCATATATGATAAACCATTCTAAATACACCTGACCATAATTCTAATCTTGTTGGCCTATTCATATTTTTATAAATGTCAAGGAAATACAACATTTTAAAATGTAATAGTTGGGAAATTGGCATAATTTATATAATTCTGGCATGTGAAATTGCTTTACAAATCTGTACTCAGACTTTAAATATATCAATTTTTATTTAAAAAAATAATTAATTTGCACACCGTGTATGTTAATAGTTGTTCTTTGACATGAAATATGCACATTTCACACTTCCTCCTAATGTGCTCCAAGAGAATGAAACCTAAGTTGGGGTATTGGGTGGTAGCGATCAATTTTGTTCAAGAGGCTGCCATTACCTCTTTGTCCAATGGCAGCGTTGTTAAGTGTGAAGTGTGTTATTTCCTTTTATATAGCTTCTTCCAAATATAATAAAATTCGTTTCAGAAGTTATCTTACATTTTTGTCAACTGACTTAGCGATTTCATTCTGGAAATCGCTGCATTCTGGAAATCGCTGTGTAAGTCACACACAATTTTTCCATTAGAACTAAAGGAAATGGCTATCATTAGGAAAAGTGGTTTCTTAAAACTAATTAAATCAACAACTTCTTTAATTTGCTTTAAACTACTTTTTTGTTAGCAAAAATATTAAAGATTTTTTTTAGACAACTGATGACAAGAGCAAAGAAAACATTTTATTTTGCACATGCTAGCTTGTTGCTGTAATTAGATGGCAACCTGCACAAATTCACGGACATTAACGTGTTGCAACATTTATTCTAAATAAACCTACAGCATAAATTTGAAATATCACTTAAGCATTATATCAAAATTAAAAACCAAACAAAAGTAACAAGAATTAAATCGAGAGCTAGTTTCTGCAAGTTATTATTCTAGTAGCTTTAGGCAGTTCTAGACTTTTGTATGAACTACACTCATTTATTACTTGGCCTTTGCAGGAATAGTTACAGTTTGACTTTGAGAAATATTTGTATATTCTAGTAGCTTTAGGCAGTTCTAGACTTTTGTATGAACCACACTCATTTATTACTTGGCCTTTGCAGGAATAGTTACAGTTTGACTTTGAGAAATATTTGTGCAGGAAATAACTTCGCGTAAGAACTCGATCAGAATTAAAGGTCATTTTTCCCTTTTAAACTTTAAAATCATAAATCTGAAAAATAAATTTACTTGAAACTACCCTTCCTAATCATTAAAAAAAAATTATAAACTTTTGGTAAGTTGATCAGAAAGTGACCCAATTTTATAGTTCTAATAAAGTTAAGATGTAGGGGTAGAGGTTGAAAATATTTTTGAATAAGGTCGAAAAAAGGGTAAAAACTCAGAATCTGTTGCAGTTATAGGTTTAAATAATAAATTTAAATTACCATAAGTAATCTGGTAGAATTTTTCAAAGAAAAAAAAAATTGGCAAAATCAAAAATTTTATATTTATTTATTTTTAAATTTTAAGTTTTCCAAATAAAAACTAAATATTATTATTGTCTAACAAGTGTTGAGTAAGGTAAAATAAAAATAAAACCTAAGCCTATTACAACCATTGTAATTGTGTAATTTTATTTAAGAATATTTAGTATCATATAAATTCTAAATATAGATTTTAAAATTGACTAAAAGAGTTCTTAAATGAAAAATTCAAGGAGTTAGTTTTAACAGCGTAAACATTATAATAGAAAAATATTCGAACTAATCTGAATTGATAAAAGTGAACCACAGTCTTATCCATAAAAATACTAAAACCATTTCTCAACTTAGCCAGTGTGCCTGGTTACTTCTTACATTTTAGTTACTCTAACAAAAAACCTGTTTAACACCAAAATATTAGTTCACCCAACTATTATTACCGAAGTTACAAAAGAAAATGGATGCCCTTATAAATAATAACATTAACATAATATATGTGTCCTGAGTAAAATATGTGGTTGAAGGTGTATGTCACATAAATTTATATTTAAAAAACACAAATCATTATTTTGTGCCAAACATATGTTTGACTGCCTTAGAGCTTTCAGGAATAAACATTATATTCTGTTCACGACAGGTTTTTACCTGGATGACAGTTTGAAAATCATATGTTTAGGTTTTGGGTTACCAACACTTGTAAAAGATCACAGTTTTGTTATAAATGTAAAGATATTTAATCACCTGTTATATATTACATTTAAAATAACGTAAACTTAAGTTTTCTCATACTATTTCATTTTTTTTAAATAATTTCTTTTTATCCAACTCGAAACAATATTTTTAATATAATTGAAAGTACTTATTTTTCGTTTTGGAATGTTATTGATTATGTTTAATATAGTGCACACATCAATACCTTTTAATACAGGCATCGTAATTACTTGGAAAAGAGAAAATTCTTGTCTTTTTTTTTTTACATACAATAAATGATTTTATGATGATTTTATCGTATTTTGAAATATTTAACTGAATAAAATATTTCCATCAACTGCGTGTCTGCATCATTGTAAAAAACTTGTTTTCCGTTATTTTCAATCATATGGTTTAGATTCGTCAGTCACCATTTTGAAGCTATGTTCATTGGAAGTTTTTGTGAAAGTGGTGTGAAAATTTTTTTAAGTGGAATAAAACTATAAATGAACTTAGTGTTCGACCTCAAATAAATATATAAATAATATTGTCCTAAATTACTGTGGTTAACCATCACATTAATATATTACCATCTGTTTTCATCACAGTCATCCAAAGTGATAGATGTCAGCTGTTGGCGTAGTGATATATTAGAGCGTAGTGATATATTAGGGATTACTTCTAGTAACATTTCGAGCTGTCATCCAGGTAAACTTAGCTCATGAATGACTTATACCATCAATATGTAGCCTAGTATGGTTATGTTATTTAATGGTGATTAGTTGAGTTGACTCAGTAGTTGTTGAATAAAAGTGCCAAGTTTCGGGTATCCATCTTCATAACAAAAGATATGGTTAGTTTTACTTTTAATAAATTAATATTTTTAATGAACATGAATACAAACGCGACATAAATGGTCCTTTTTTTAAAACCTTTTTTATGTTAATTTTTTATGAAAAATCCCAGGATAAAAATTTTCCTGCCCAATTTCCTGAATTTTTTCCTTAAGTTCGATATCTCGACCAGGCCTATTTATTATACAATATAAATTAAACCAACTCTCCTGAACCAAGTTTTGTATATTAGTTAAAGAACAAATATTTTGAGCCAAATAAAGTATTGTTGAATGCCAGCTTTGATCTAGTGCAATTTTAATGCAGTTATTTTATATTTGTTCCCCTTTTATATGTTTCTATACACCTTTCCTGTACCTTCTTCCAAATATAATACAATTGCTTCATAAAGCGAAAAGAGGTTTTCCTTATAGAGTCAATGCAGTTATTTGAATGATTTATTGAATTTTGCCAATTTTATTTCATAAAACTAACAAAAACTTCTACAAAAAGAGGGATAAGAACAATGAGTTTAATAATGAAAAGAGTAACACACTTCACATTGCTGCCACTGTACAAAGTAAAGAAAATCGATCATTACAGCTCAATCCACTTTTGGTTTCATTCTATTGGAACTCTTTTAAGTGTGTGTGAATTATGCAATGCAACTTTCTATAAAAGAGGGGACCTAGCGGTCTAGGGTATGGTGTCAGGCGTTTGCGATAAGGTTCTGGGGTTCAAATCCTGATCTCAGTACAGAATTATCTGATTACAAAACCTTTCCTACACCTATGGTTCGGAGCCCATGTTAAACTGTAGCTCCCCTCTGTTTTCCATCATCATTCTTCATGTTCATCCTACCATCTGTGAATTTTTTTTATTTTTGTTTCCAATTTCCTTATACATTTGTCGTGACATCTTATTTTACTATAAATCAGGACTTATTCTGCACCATTTATATTACAATATGCCTAAAAATTGTACACATAAACTTTCTGGAATATAAGCATATACTACTACTAAAACTACTTGTCCTGTTATTGATCATTACCAATTTACCTCGACCTGTGCCTGTTAGCAGCTCTGTCTACTATATATCAATACCATTATTTAATTTATGATAACCTTTAACTATACTTGTCCCTCTTTCCCTATAGAAGTTATTTTGGATATATAATTTTTTTTTTCTTTTGATTTGCCACTTTGGACTTAAATCTAACTTAACCTAACTAATACCTAGTGCCATAGTCTACACAATCAGTTTATATCTTTTCCTTGTAGGGAGTCTCATTTTATTTTTCTTCTTTGGTCACTTCCTATCGTGTCCAGTCGACATCCCTAGAGTGCTCGATAGCTTCAGCCCAGCATCACGCTTGTTTCAAGCGAACAGGGCTCTTTGACTAAGGAATAACTTCTGACGTCTTATCTGTATCGACTTACTTTCCTTCTCCCCTAGCTGGTATTCCAGGTGTTCCTGGTTCATCAGTGATATTCACTACTGGTATCCCTGAGACGGCTTTTCTCGGCTAGAGTCCTAGATATATCTAAAGTACATCAAAATCTAGTCCACCCTTCCTTTTATTATACTTTCTGTATTTTAGTTTCACCAGTTTGGTAATGTCTCGTCTAAGTCCAATGTTGCTTCTCGTTCTCAGTCTCCATTATCTTCACTCATCACTTCTTCCTGTCGGTTTTGTCTCAAGTCTTGGTTCTATCTTTGTCTTCTTCTTTCTTTTAGTTCATCCATGTGTCTGTTCCTTTCTGCCTCCGATACCCTGTCCGCTATCTCATCAAGGTAGCTCCACCAGTCCACATCCCTCAATATATGGTATATGGCATCGGCCTGTATAGGCGTTAGTAGCTCCACTCTTATCCTTTCCGTAAATATACATTCCAAGGTCACGTGTTCTGGTGTCACCTTGCAACAGCAAAGACTGGTTTCACTCAAGTTCATCCTAAAGAGGGACGCTCGAAATGGGCCATGCCCTGTGATATAGTGGACAAGTCTCTGGGAAGGTTGAAGATACTTCATTCTCAGTCTTTCTTGTACGTTTGGAAATAAGTGGAATGTCCTTCTACCTGTGGTACTCTCTTCCCAGTCTGCTTGCCACTCCCGCAGGAGGGTCTCTCTCTTATATCATACTTGGTACTTACACCGTTAGTTGTTAATTCTATTACTTTGTCTAACTTCCCTTTCCAAGCCAATATCCAGCAGCCCTCTTTCATACCTCTAAGTTTAGGCGTCAGCCACCTAGAGTGACACACTACACGTTTGTTGGTACAGTTTTGTAGGCCCCAGAGAGTCTCATGAGAATTTTCCTCTGAAGGCCTCTGAGTTTCCTTTTAGCTCTGTCCCCGCTCAGTTGTGCCCACACTCCTGCTCCATATCCCACTATGGACACAAGCAACGTCTGATGGTATAGTCTAATCAGTTTTAAGGGCAGTTGGAACTTACATCTGTGGATGATGACACTCGCCTTAATGGTGCCCCCACTTCAAAAGTGAATTTCTCCATAAGCCAGGAAAGCAGAGGTAAGATAAGGTCGAATGGCCATGATCTAGTAGAACACTAGGCCCACCCACGTTCTAAGAGGGGGAAAAAACAAGAAACAGGAAATTGAAACAGGAACATCAAAATGGAATTATTAACAGTACTGGATGTAAAAATGAATGGAAAATTGAAAAATTACAGTGTTGATTATGACCTTATATTTGCTGTAAATATCAAAATATGCTTTTTTTATTTATAAAATAACATTTTAGACAACCAAAAAAATTCTAATAAAGCACATCTTACTATTTGAGCTTCAATACTTCTTATTAGCCATGCTGCCATAGTCCAGTCTGTGTTTTACTCTCTTCTTATTAAGAAGGTGACTAATTTGACCCGAAAATTACATAATTATGGGTTTTTATTGTGAAATTTGAGACCTAAATTCTCTGATAAGTGTGTGGGCCTTGCCCTTCTATCCTCCTTTCAATGTTTAATATAACAGAATGTATTAATGTTATAATGACTGGATTATAAGAAACTTTTAGTTAGTATTTGCACATTCTATTCTATATTTCCTCTTATGTTTATAATTTTCAAGATTCAAGCTCAAATTTGAGATTAAGGATTTGAAGGTAAATTGGAGATTTAGATTTATAAAATAGTCAATTTGACCCAACTTTAATTTTGATAAATCGTTTCTTTGTTTTCGGCTTTTTAAAGTTTGAACGTTATGTCCAAGCACAGACATTAATATACATAGACTTTGTTACAGGTGGCCATGTTTGGTCCAAAGAGATATTGGCAAGCGATTATTTTGATATTGGCAATTGTAGACATTACGCGTACTGATATTGGGATATTGAGTTTGATATTCCAAAGTATAAAATATTTTATATCTATATAAATGATTTGTTAATAAATAAGTAAATACACAATATGAACGAAAAATTTAAAGTGTTGTGCAAGGTTTGTAAAGTTACTGCATGGGACCAAAGGAATTACCGGGTGAAACACAATGAATAAAAAACATAAATTATCTGGTAAGACATGTGCTAAAAAAATACTTAGAGGTGTGTGCCTGAAATTTTGGGAGGTACCAAACACCATACATCGGTAATCTCTCTGTTGAATATGGCCAAGAAGGATTTGTCATTTGAATTGGCAAAATACATGTGAGGAGTCAATTTGGTTATCATGTGCAAACATTTATTGTGATGCTCATTGTTCTACCTGACAAAAGAATGAAATTAAGAAAAATAATCTGGCCAAAATGGCAATGTTTTCATTTGAGAACTAGTATGGTTAACAATGTAAGAACAGTTTATTTTACAATTAGCTAGTCATACTAGGCAAATACTCATTTTGGAGCAAGTCTAGGAATGGTAGCATTGCTGAGAGTCATATTGGAGCCATTTATTTAGTGTATACAAATAAAATTAAACATCATTGTGCTAACCAAATGATATTTACTTAATGTTGGTTTATAAATATTTGTCATCCAGAAGAGGTGTTTACATTTTCTGGACTTAAAAAACTTATTTTTTAATGAATACTAATTCGACTTGTATTGATGTAAATTATATAATAGCATTTTGAGAAAAATAACCTCACCTTTTGCATGTCTCTAAGAAATCACACCTATTAAAAACAGGAATCAATCAGACACCCATTAGAGTGAATTGTCTGTTATCTTGATTGTTTAAACACTTATTTTATAATCGCAAATGAGAAATTTGGTACCTTCTGTTTGTCTTTCAATTGCTGATCACTAAAAGCTGCCTTATTGCTCTATTACTTATTTATTACTTGACCTGCCAATAGCAGTTTTATTTTCCGGTTCTGATAATCAATACAACTCCCGTAAGTACATATTTCAGATTATTGAAACAGACATGTCTCTTCAGATTATATTTAGATCTAGTATTTGAGTAAATATAGAAAGATAAATTCCGAACAGGGATTTGAAACCTTGTCATCCAGCTTTAAGCACCGATTGAGCTATGTGGAATGTCATTCCCCTATATACAACTATTGAATAGCTCAAATGGCAGAGAGGGTGGAGAAGCCATATAGTCATGGTTCAAATTTCTGTTCAGATATCATTTTATATTTACAAAACAGAAAGTAATCCATAACTTATATTTTTACTATTGACATTTAAATGTTATACATCTCTTAGTTAATGCCTGTCTTCCTAAAATTCCCAATAATAATCCACCTTACCGGGTACTATACCTTAATTTAAAGATTATTCTAATTATATCAATTATTTTATATTTGTTTATTTTAATTATCTTAGGAACCTTTGAAGTTGTGTTACACAGTCAAGCAATGCATACAATATGTTCAAACACTCATATGAGATTAATACAGATGAGAAAAAAATATAAATCAATATAAAATCTAGCCTTTTGCTCAAATAAACAAATCGACCTTTGTTAATAAATATTAAATAAGCTAATTATTCTTTTAATAAGCTATGGTATTTATTTTGTTTAAATTTGTTCTTATAATGTAGTAAAGTTATTATACTATTCTAAAGCAAGTGTAATATTACTTTTAATAAATAAATTATTTGCTAAAATAGTTCAAAAATCATATAAAACAAAAAAATAAATTAAAAAACATGAATAAGAGAGTCCTGTGCTATAACACACAGAAAAATTGGAACTAATAATTTTTTTTGTCACTAATAATATTAGTTTCATTGATCCACAAAGTGTTTGCGTTGTTCCCAAGCATGCTGCATCGCCCATATGCTGAGTGGACGCATATAACCGATAGCTCTGTAGTGCTTCTCTGCATACAGTGCTTCTGGCGTCTCAAAGCCCAACCCAATGCGATTGTAGACAGTGTGGTATATACCACCGGCTGTTTTGAAAGCTTCATCAATCATCCCCTATCAAACAAATTTCCACGTTAGGTTCATATTTTAATTAAAAGTCTGTCAAAGTTGATCCCTCAATTCTTACTAGTATCAAAATAATCTGTCTTAATATCATAATTTTAGATACCTCCATTCTTAGCTCTCAAACCCAATAAATTAAAGTTGGGCATTCAAACAAAATGGCAAGATTCATAATTGGTTATTTTTTATTCAAAACAGTTAATAGTACTCCGAATGCTCAATATTTTTCTTGAAAATGACTAGTTTTAACTAATTTCATCACAAATTGAGTCTCTCAATAGTTCCTTTTGTCTAAAGAAAAAAGAAAGTTGTACAATTATAATAAATTTATTTGGTAATAAATAAAATGATAAAATATTAGGAAGTAGTAGTAGGCAGTCTACTTCTACTTCCTGAGGAAGATGTTATAATAACATTGACATATTGAAGTGTGTGTAAATATGTGTTTGTGTTTTTACTTTTATTTGTGCTCTACCATTTTCCTAATATTCTATCATTTTATGTATTACTAATTGTTTTTGCTCCATGCACTTTATTTTATACATAATAAATTTGTTTGAAAATTTGAATTTTTAAGATTATAAATTCTTTCACAAAAATTGTAATTCTTTAATATATATATACATATATTTATGGTTTATGCACAGATCTATTAAAAAAATGTAACGTTAAATATTGGAAGTTCAAATCTTTTAATGGATACTATTCTAACTAAAAAAACCTCATTTTCATTCAAAATCGACTCAAAGCGAAAAATGCCTACTCACAAAGCCCTAATTTTAAAGGTGTCAGCTTCAACTCCACTTATAAAAATTTTTTAGTGATTTTAGTAGAAGATAATATTTCAAGCATAAACATAACTGCAAATATTCTTAGAGTACTTAAATTTAAATGACACTAAACAAAAGAGATAGCCGATCATTATAACATATTGGCCCCAATATAGTGCGATCTTTTTCTCCTAAAAACATCCTTATGAAAACTATACTCTTATTAATATAACATTTTTCACACATACAAAAAAAGGTAGATTCATACAGAGTTATATTTTCAAGGTGAACAGCGACATGGAAAACGGGGAGAAGTCGGAATTTGATAATATAATATGAAACTTTTACATGTTCACTAGAATAATATATAAAGAACTTTAATTTACAATGTCAAAATTAGGGTTGGGCCGATACCATCCCAAATCCTATCAGATCATCAACCGATTATGGCACAGTCAAATATCAGCATTTGTTTCATAACCATCCAACACCTTAGCTCAGTCGGTTGCGTGTTTGTCTATCAAGCTCAGGGTCCTGGGTTCAATTCTCGCCATGGCCGAAAAATTTTATTTTGGTGAAATGTGGGTTTACCCTTTCAAAATGATAAATAAACAGCTGGAGACTGGATGTTGTGCCTTTCCTAGTCTTAATTTAGATTATAAGGCAAATAAAGCTATGGCACACACCTGTAGTGTAAAATACAGGATGTTTCAGTGAAAGTGTGCAACAATTAAACAGGACATAAGAGGATGCTCTACCGAACATTTTGAGATAGAGAACGTGTGTGGTCTGCAAGGCCAGCTAAGTGGGATATGGGCCTAAACATGTCTAACAATGTTACTGATGTCCTGTTTAATTTTTGAATGTTTTTACTGAAACACATTGCATATGGCTTGAATAAAAAATGGACCCAGGCCACAGGCTGGAAATAGTAGTGGATGTAAAGTAAAGATTCACAACCAATCTTTCATTAACAGGCTGGATACTGCATCCTGTGCACAAAGCAGGTACTGGCAACTTATCATTGACTTCTTCAATAACAGGGGATGGTATCAGTTAGGCGAGGGGGTTGTGTTGAGAATAGAAAGGTCAGCAAGTGAGATATTGTTTGAGAAGAAATGAGTATGGTAGAGGCGAGGTCAACCAGAAAACAGGAAGATTCAATGGAAGCTAAAATCGTGGGAGATTAAATGGAAACTTAAACCATGAAATACTCAAGGGAAACTAAAACTTGTGAAGATTCAAGAGAAGCTACAACTAAAGTACTATCAGAAGTTTCAAAACTGCATCATGAATTCAAGACTTTTCTTCGTTCAGTACTTAAATTACTTCTTGCTTTGGTGGCTGCGTGGTCTAAGGCATCACTCGCAATAAACTAGACTTTCGATGATGGGGATATTGGGGGTTTGACACCGGTCAAGTGTACTTAAGGTGTTTTTTTCCTAAAATAATTTTCCACACAAATTTGAGTGCACACGTGAACATTTGTTTTAATATCATTATTGCATAAATTATCTGTGAAAACTTTGAAATAAAATAAACCAAAAGATCTGCATGATGACAAAGTAGCTGATCCACCCAGCCCTAGTCAACATAACATTTTTCTTCCTGTTAATATTCACCATGAATCTCTTTTAACCCAGTTGTCTCTGATGAGCATACTAATCTCAATCCTCAAAGTCAACATGCAATTCCACCCCTCTACCGCGTGTATTTAACCAAAAGTGAGTCATGGCTATGTGCATGTGTGGGAATTCAACTAAGTTATAGAAATAAGAAACTAAAGACAAATGTGTCTCACAACGATTTTAAACTTTACTGGTGTAAGGTGATCTTTGTCTCAATTAGATCTCAATGAAATCTAACTTACATCGTACTACCCAATATCCCAACACTTTAGGCTAAAAGATTCATTGAAGAAAACAATTTCAGAATATGTATGTATTTAAAAATATTATTATATTAAGTTGTGATCTTAGTAAAATAATGTTTGTAATACATAGTAACTGGAAAAGTTGTAAAAGTCAGGTAAATTTAAAATATCGTTTGGCTGGATACCCTGAGTTTGTATCATGCTGGGTGACCTAGCGGTATAGGGGTAAAGTGTCAAACTTCTGTGCTAAGGGTCCGGGTTTCACTCCTCGATCCCGGCATGGATTTATCTAATTGCCAAACCCTTCCTTCACCTCTGACAAGAAATGTATTAATTAATCACAACTTGTGAATGTGTGGAATGCCAGGCCTCCACCATGGTTCGGATCCCACATTAAACTGTGGGTCCTCCATTCCATCTCACAATCACCCTACCATTACACATTAGTGTAAGTGCGTATAGCCCGAATGGCTAGTAAGACGCAATGCTAATAATAATAATAATGTATCATGCAGGACTTGTACTGGCTGGTGGGCAGGAATCATGGCTGATAATAAACTCAAGGTCAAAACTAAGTGAAAGATTTAGAATTCCCACCCTTTGATGTTACAGAACTAGTAGATCAGTGTTAGTTGGTGGCAGACTCAGTGCTGTGTTAATGATATTAAAATATCCCCGATAGCATATCAGCAAATAAGTGATTATGTTGAAAAGAAGGCTCTCCAATGAAATTTAATATAAAAACGATTCAAAGTTTTTGGAGTTTTGCACAGCAAAAGTCATTGTGTTTGACAGAAAATCTTAACAAACATAATTATCAATTAGCAAGTGTCATTAGAAGAAAAATTTAAGAGATAAATAAGACATTTAATTAAAATATTTTTCAGCTTACAGTTCCCTTTGCATTATAATTAAAATTTGTAAAAAGATATGGAAATTAAACTTGATATTTTGACAAAAATTGTATTCATAAACTAGGACAAAATCTACTTAACAATTTTTTGCTAAAAATTGTGTTTATTATCTTTCTGTCTATAAATGAGATGAATACAAATAATTATTTTTTTCTCCATAAACTAATGAAAAAAATAATCACACTTTGATTTAGCTTCATGGATATTTAATGTCATCAATTTTAGCATTAAATCAAAACAGTGCACATAGAGAAATGAGTGACTGTATAAGTTTTGAGCAAAAACAGATGCCGCTGCTGATGAGTATTCTAGGCGAGTGATGTGAGCCACTCACCTCATGGATCATGGTGGCAGCCAGCCCATACACTACTCCTGTCCACACTTCCTCACTTTGAATGGTGATGTCATCCACACGTCCATCCGGCATCATACCGTTCACAGCACCCATGGTACCGTTGCGGAATTGCATCACGTTAAAATTAAAGATGGTGTTCAAGGCCGTTTTAACATTGACAGCAGGAAACACCTAATTAAACATGACATATCTATGGGAACATTACATATGGTTAAATAAGTCTTAAGGGTTTAACTGACCCACACAATACAGTTATTGGTAAGCCGATCAAAGTAAATAAAGATATAATGATTAATATATGATAATACAGAAAGTAAAGTATCATGAAAGAATGCTTTAGAAAAGAGGTGATAGCAAAGAAGATATACTAAGATATTAACAGGGGGAGGTGTTCTACAGGTAAGAGACCTTCTATGGAAAAGAAATGTATCCCTGAAGTTTAAGGTGCGGCCGAAGGGAGCACAAGTATTTTTACAGTGTTTATAGAATTGAAATTTTTTGGACAAAATAAATCAAATATCTCTCCAGTAGCAACATAGTGTTTAGTTTTCTGCACATGCTAATATCAAGAGATCTTGAATATCTGTCAAAGGTGTTCTGGAATTTTGTCAAAACTTTTTCTCTTTATTTAGAAAGTTTTGACAAAATTCCAGGACACCCTTTACAAATATTCAAGATCTCTTGATATTAGCATGTGCAGAAAACTAACCTCTATGTTGCTACTGGAGAGATATTTGATTTATTTTGGCCAAAAATATGTAATGCTATAAAAACTGTAAAAATACTCACGCTCCCTTCTGCCACACCTTAATGACATACTGTATAGGTAGGAAAATGCAAAATTTGCATTTGCAATAGTGCAAATTTTATTGTTTTTACACAAATATTTTTTTTTTATTTGGCAATATAATTTTCAACGTGGAAACATTGGTGAGTATGTGCTATGCCAGGACTGCCGTTTTTGCTGATTTTAAAGAGAAAAAAAAGAAATCACTGGCTATTAGTCTTTTTTCACTGATATTTACTTATTTAGGCTTTTTTGGGGGAGGGGGAGGGGACATTAAAAATCACGATTCCTACTTTCATCCATTACAATACTTACACTTCAATTTTATGTTTTCAGCCTGTAAAAGTCAGCACATTAGGTACAAGCATGAACATTAATATACATATACCTGGCTATAGGTGGCCTTGTTTGGTCTAAATATAATTCAAAAATCGAAGATAATGAATAATGATAATGAATATAGAGTTTGACATTCCTAAGCATAAAATGTTTTACGAGTATTTATATCTGTTTTTTCCTTCTTTTATTTATGGTTTGTTAATAAATAGTTAAATACATAATATGGACAAAAACTCTAAACCATTGTTAAGCATATTTTGTAAGGTTATTGTATTGTATTATGGGACCGAAAGGATTCCTGCATGAAACACAATGAACCAGAAAAACATAAATCAAGTAGTAAGACACGTGTTAAAAAGACTATTAAGAGGAAAGTCTGAAATTTTAGGAAGTACCAAATGCCAGACATCGGTAATCTCTCTGTCAAATACGTTCCTGAAGAAGAAGAATTCGTCATATGAATTGGCAAAAGACATGTGCAGAGGCCATTCATTAGGTTACTATGATCGAGCCACTTATTTATTATATGATATAACTCAATAAAGAAAACCTCTTTTCGCTATATGGGGCAATTGTATTATATTTGGAAGAAGGTACAGGAAAGGTGGATAGAAACATATAAAAGGGGGGACAAACACAATCTATGTGTTCTGTTCTATTATTCTTTACCATTTTCCTTTTTTTTCCTCTTTTGTGTTTTTTGGTTTTCTCTTTTAGGAAGTTGTGTTTCGCGTTTCACACTCCTCCCTGATGAGTTCCAATAGAATGAAACCTAGGTCGGGGGATTGGGCGGTGACGATCAATTTTCTTTAAGAGACATCCATTACCTCTTTGTCCATTGGCAGCAGTGTAAAGTGTGAACTGTGTTCTTCTTTTCATTGTAAAGGCCATATTGTGTTTGTCCCCCCTTTTATATGTTTCTATCCACCTTTCCTGTACCTTCTTCCAATTATTTACTATATGGAAATCAAATTAAACATCACTGTGTGCTTACTATATGCGAGTAGTCTAATGTCGGAGTATAAAAGATTGTGTATCCAGATGTGATGCTACCGTATTCTGGACTTAAGCCCTAATTTATTTTAATGAATACTAATTCAACTTGTATTGACATAAATTGCTTTCAGCATAAAATATCATTGGTTTTTGAGGGGGGGAAATACATTTCCTCCCTTAAAATAACCTCATCTTTAAGTTGTCCGGACTAGAGTTAAGTTAAAGGGAGTCCATGAAATAGTGGAGAAGGCAAAAGTGGGGTTAAAGGCTACATGAAATAGTGGAGGGAGCACGAGTGGGGTTACAGGGAGTACATGAAATAGTGGAGGAAGCAATACAGATCGTATGGGTATGTAATGAGGATGGAGAAGGAGAGAATACAAAAGAGAATGATGAAGATGAAGTTTGGAGGGGATAGACTGAAAAAAAAAAGATGGAAGGAGCAGTTAACATCAAACGCTCAAATGAGAGGAGAAAAATGGACAGCAGTAAGGGAGGAAGAACGGTGGAAAGACAGAGGAAGATGGAGGTATTTTTTTAAACTGGTGGTGATGGTTAGATGACTCTAGTAACTATGATAGTGTTCTAACATTCAGCTTTGTGAGGCCCTAAGTACTAACACCCAGCTTTGTGAGGCACTAAGTACAAAAATCCAGGTTTGTGAGGCACTAAGTACTAACACCAAGCTTAGTAAGGTACTAAGTACTAACATCCAGCTTTGTGAGGCACTAAGTACTAACATCCAGCTTTGTGAGGCACTAAGTACTAACATCCAGCTTTGTGTGGCACTAAGTACTAACATCCAGGTTTGTGAGGCACCAAGTACTCACATCCTCTGTGATACCACAAGCCCTCAAGTACCAGTGTCCACACAGCTGGTCGGACATGATTGCCTTGGAATGCGGCGTACCAGAGCAATCAAAGTTGTAGTATTGGCCTGAACACAAGAACAAGATTAAGTGGTAAAACACATGTGCTCTACTTAGAGATTAACTAGCTCAAATATTAGGTCGGGAAAGTTAAAATCCAAGTTATTATTGAATTCATCAGAATGTTTCATGCAATAGTAAGAATTACTGTCACTGTCTTGAGGAGTTTGGAATCAAATAAACATCATTTAATTGGAAATGATTTCACATCATGTAGTTTCCCATCCTCTTTAAATGAATACTAAAACAGTTATTTAAAGCTCGACATCATTATGTTCCATGTTATGTTACATAGAATACTAAGGGTGTGCAAAGCTTAAAAAAAATTCCACTTCACTACAAATAATCATATACTTCAGCTTTGATTCAAAAGTAAAATTCTGGATTTGACAATGAAAATATTATATGTTAAACTTGGGTATGGAATACTCAAATCCTAAAAAATATTCAAAATTCTAGAAAATATATGGAATCAAGATTGGAATTTTTTTTTATATAAATACATATATATATATATATGATTTGAAAAAATTATATTTATATACATATATGTGATTTGAAAAAATTATACATATGTATGATTTGAAAAAATTATACATATATATGATTTGGAAAAAATTATATATATATGATTTGAAAAAATTATGTATGTATATAATCTTTTTAATTTCAATTGGTTTATGAGCAAGGGACTATTGGGGCCATGATACCAGACCTGAGAGTTCTAGGGGCCCCGAGGTCCAGGCTGACAAGTGTTTAAATAAAATGCCTCTCCACACTAATGATTAGTGCCAGCGCTTCATCTCGAGAAACTTAGCAATATATAGTGTGAAACCTTTTTACTGTTTTCAGCATGTCTATTTTTCCTAAACCTCAAGTCGAGAGGGACAAGAGAACAGGTACTAAATTGGGAGAATGCAACCGCCTTGTTTTATTATATATTAGCACAGATAATCAAATAACTGTCAGAACTTACCATTCCAAAGTTTCTTTTGGAAAGCTTGTTTGGCCTTCTCTAAAATGGCCCTATACCTTGCTGCCACACCTGTCTCTCCCACAAGGTCAGCCATCTTGCTAATACAGAAGAGGGCAGCGAGCCACAGGCTGCCACAATATGCACTGTAAGATAACACAGGTCCTGTTACACAATAAACCATAATCCGTATCACTAAAAATCTTGATTTGTGGCATAAACAATTTTTAAAATTATGTTAAATAAAATCTGGACGGGCCCTCAAATTTTTCAAATCCCTCAAATTCTTAAGGATATTCAAAATTCAAGACTCAAATCAAATCCATAGATTTTTTTCAGCTTTTTAAGTGAACTTTGTTTTAGAGCTTTAATACTGCTTATTGGTGGTTAAGAACCAATTATAATGTTCTGATGAACTTAACAGTCAGACCCCAGACCAGTAATTTAACACTTAATTATTAATTTGTATTCTCTACTAATCTATTATACTTACATTTATTCTTATATTTATAATTTTTTCCAAGATTCGGATTCAGATTAGAGACTCAAAGATAAATTGGAGGTTTAGATTCATAAAATAGGATTCAACCCAACTCAATATTAACTATTATTTATTTCATTTAAAAAGTCGATAAAATATTTTCTTCGGTCAAAACTTGTAATAAATTAACTCAAATTTAAGAGCTACAAATAGAAGAATTTAGAATAAAAATATATTATCATCTTTAAAAATATGTTTATGATCACAATATGGTCATAATGACCAGTTCAAACACTTAATTTCAACAAATGATCTTTGATTGAAGAATTAATTAAAAATAGGTGGATTGGAAGCTTTTACTGTTGGAATGTTAAAAAGAAAAGTTGTAATTGTGAAGTGTATACTTTCATTTTTCATCGACAATGAGTCAATAACGGCAAAGAACAATGAGGGCGGCGGGTGGGGGTGCGGAGGGTGATGCAGTTGTGACATTGTTGATTAGGCCTACTGTTTAAATCTTTATTTGCAGTTAAAAGGTCATCTGGCTAATTTTGCAAAAAGATACACTTTTGTTTTATTACAGGTATACATTATAGATCAAAATATTACAGTTATTCATAAAAACACATCTTACGAAATGTGGAATTGTATGGTTAGATTTTTTTATTTTCTAGTAAGGTAAAAAAGAGCTTTCTAAAAAGAATTTTACAATAATAATAATTAACTTGAAATAATTCTTGTAAAAACTAATAAAGAGATAAAAAAATAAAAACATTGGTACATCTTAATTATTACAATACCCCATTGTGAGATATTAAATAATATTTAAGGCACATGATTTATAATTAAAAACAAAATAAAAAGTTTCATAGTGCTTAAATCTTATCTTACTTGACCCTATATATGTGATAAAGTTGTGTTACTCACCTAGGTCCCTTCATGACCCAACTATCGTAGGTTTGATCCGGGAAACCGCCATTTTCTATGAGGCCATCCCCATCAGAGTCCCACTCAAGGGCTTTTTCCATGACGACCCTAGAGTTGGGCCACATGGTGCGCAGGTAGTCATCATCTTTGAACAGATGGTAGTCGCGGTAGCATTGGAGGACAAACTTGAGATTCAGGTCCCGCCAGTCTGACACATCATGGATAGGGTACGCATTTATGAGAAGGTAGGGATTCTTCATCTGTAAGGAATAGAGGTTAGCAGCCTTGTGTCAGATCAATTATAAATTTAAATTATAACAGTTGGTTAGGATTTAGAAATATTAATCTAATTAAAGTAAAATAATAAAAAGCTAGCATTAACTAAGTAATGGGAACATAAATGAGGTTGATTGGCTATTTATTTTTCAGTAATACTATTTTAAGTGAAATATTTAATTTTGATGTTTGTTCATCATCATAAACAGTTTCCAGTTACTGGTCGAGTCTGTTAGGAACCTAAGCCTACTTTCTCCCTACCACCTCTCCTCCTCCACAATAACCCAGTCTTCTCCCCTCTCCTCCACATTCCCTACAGCCCCCTGTTCCTTAGTCTTCCTTTTGGCGTCCCGTCCCCAACTTCAATATCCAGCATCTTTTTTGGTATCGTTTCCTTCTCCATTCTCCTTACATGACCGTACCACCTTAGTCGTGCCTTTTCTATTGTGTCCTGCACTGGCTTCTCCTTAAGAGCATTACTACCACAGGCAACTCTAGAGCTTCGCATGGATACATGACTTCAGCTTTATTATGGTAGTGTACATCAAGCAGCCTACCCAGTCTTCTCCACCCTCCTTCACATTCCCTATAGCCCCCTGTTCCTTAGTCTTCCTTTTGGCCTCCTGTTCCCTAGTCTTCCTTTTGGCCTCCTGTTCCCAACTTCAATATCCAGCATCTTCTTTGGTATCTTTTCCTTCTCCATTCTCTTTACATGACCGTACCACCTTAGTCGTGCCTTCTTTATAGTGTCCTGCACTGGTTCCTCCTTAACTAACATCATCACCCTCTCATTTCTCTTTCTATCCATTCTTGTCACTCCTTTATTTCTATGAGGAAAACCTCTTCACTTTATGAGGTAATATCTTCCTTTGGGTAAGTTTTTGGTTTCCTCTTTTAGGAAGTTAGTTGCGCATTTCACACACATTCCTGGTGAGTTTCGATAAAATGAAACCTAGGTCGGGGAAGTGGGAGGAAACGATCGACTTACTTCAAGAGGCAGCAAATACCGCTTTGTACAGTGGCGGCAATGTAACTGTGTTGTTCTTTTCACTGTAAAAGCCACATTGTGTTTGTTCGTGTTATATGTTTTCTAATCACCTTTCCTGTATCGTCTTCCAAATATACGTACACTATGACTTAGTTTGTAATATACATATTACGTATTCATTCGGCTCAAACTTGAGTTGAGTATTTCAATATAGTCTCAAGTTTGAGCCGAGTTACAGAATATTTATTTTAAACACTAAATAATATATTTAAAATATCACCAGTCTAAAACAATCAAAATGGTTTCAACACTCATATCTCTAAAGATATTACATTTCCATTAACAATTATAGAAAAACAGTTTATAAAAGTGGAATTTGAATAGCTAATATTTCCCCAAAATAAGCCTTTGTAGCACTAATTCCCATGTAAGGTTATTTGGAATAGAGTACTAGGCTAAATCATGGTTTAAATTAATCAACCTTGCAGTTCAAGCAAGAGCATCAGTCTACTCTCGACCTGATGAAGCCGACTGTGACGGTGAAAGCTTGTCCTTAAAAATATGTTTGTGTTTTTTTTAGTGTTCTATCTAAACAATTTCTACTCCAGTATCACCAAGATAAGTGTGCTGGCTATTCCTCCTAAGCTAAACCATAATTACCATATAAGAAAATGTAAGAATCACAAGCAGTTAGAAATTTTAAATGTTTCATATTTTGTTTATTAGTCCTTAATATAATAATCGCACATGATCACTTCTTCAGTTACAAATTCCATTCCTCTATGCGCAGTTGCGCATGCACCTCATGTTATAGGATGAATTAATAAATTTAAAAAATAAATTATATTATAGGGTTGATTTCTGATAAAATAGGTGTGGAAAATATTATTAAATTATGAAGGATATAATGTAAAAAATACTTGTGATCATATCTTGACAAAATAGATGTATGTACTGCACCTGGGTCCCCGAGGTCGTGTGGGACGGAATTCTTGACTTTGCGGTGAGTGACCTTGCCGTCATACAAGTGAGAGCGTCTGGTCACATTCTCCTCACATATTGAGTCACAAAAGTCACGTTGAAGAACCAGCTGAAGTTTGGGCCAAAGTAAGGCTAGGGCAAATGAACGCATAGAAATGCACGTCGTATGTGTTGTACATGCGGTACTCGTGACCTTCAAGGTATGCAAAGTGTCCATATTCTAATCTACAAAAACCACAAACACATTTCTTTAAACTTGTAAGTTTTAGCAAATGTTACAAAAATAGCCTCTATAAATGCACATACATGGAGCAGAGAAATAAACATAATATATCATCATCATCATCATACAATCATTGAATATAACACGCATACAAAACATTCAAACTCGATCCTGAGCTTTAATGACGAGCTCGGCTCAAAATCCGAGTAGTCGCAGAGCCTTAAAGGATGAAAAGGGAAATTATAACTAAGAGAATGATGGAGACTAAATAAGTAGCAAAAAAACCTGCAAGGGAGACCAAGAAATACTTTGGGGTAGCAGATAGTAGAAAATGTGCAAGCGAAAGGAAAGATAAAGATGGAGGCATTTTACCAAACTGACCCAATCACAGGCTAAAAACAGTTGATGATTATGCGTTTGTACAAACACAATTCAAAAGAGGTTGGTGTGTCTATCAAACATAAATCAATATTCTCTTCTGCTAAAATGTAGTCTTTGCCCATTGTTTATTTGTGCACCAGGTTTGAAGTTTTTCTTTATAATATTGTTCAATGACAAAAAATAGTCACCTTAACAATTCTTGGATGCATAAAGCTATTATGAACAGTAGGGCCACATTTTCTTTACTAACAAAAACACATTTAAAACAATATTTTGATAGAATAATAATGGTTTTATTCACATAGCGGTCATGAGTAAATAGTTACTAGCTTAAATATTTAGGAATCTGTAAATACTCAAATATTTGACTTTCAGTCAAATTTGAGTGGTCGTTTGGCCTTCATGATTTTTACAGAGCTTTGAAAATTTGAGTACTGAGAATTTTCTATTTTATCTCGAAAATTATTAGTATTAATTAATTTGATGCAAATGTAAAAAAATATTTCATAGCAAATAAAGTCCCTCGATATTTACTTTTGCCTGATAAAAAAAACTTGTATTGGTATTGTAGCCCCTTTTTCTCCTTCAGGACTAAAGCAGGTATATAAGTGACAAGATAAATTGTTAAAAGAAATATAAATGAAGAGTGAGCCAAACGGATGTCCAAAAAAGCATATATTATGAAATAATATATACAATCATGATATCACCAACCCACTCAGCCGTAGCATAACTAGAAAATAAGGTTATCTCCAGGCTGGTATGATACTTAAATAAAACTTGAATATAACGGGATAAGAATAATTTTATTTAATCAAAAACAAATAGATATTTATCTCATCCAACATAATTAAAGCTATCGATAATTTCAAAAGGCTTCATAAAAAACAATAGCTTACTCGTCCAGAAGACTCAGAATAATAAACTTTTTTTATAATACTTGTATAATATCAAAATGATGAAAATTCAATATTCAGATGGACTCCCACTAAATGACATAAATAGTTAAATGGGCTCTTATTATAATACATAGTTATATTCTCATATAAAATAGACTCGAAGGTATTTGAATTTCCTAATTAATGAACGTAATATCACCAATATTTCTCAATTTTAAATGACTTCAAATAACAACAATATAAACAGTCCTGAGCAAAATAGAATTTATGATGTAAATATATGTATAGTAATTTGCCCCGTCTAATGGACCTCATTGTATCAACATAATAAAAATACCACCAAGTGATTTTTTTAAATTTAATAAATGTCTCTAATACCTAAATGATTATATTAACCTAATATGTAAAAGGAATATATTAAACATTTCCCATGTCTAAATGACATCGCAATATCAACAATTAAAGAAAAAATAAATATAGTACCAAAAGAATAAATTTTAAATTTAAATGTCTTAAATATTTGTCAAGCCTACATGACTTCTTAATATCAATGATTTGAACAAGTGTATAAATTTTAAATGTAAATATCTTAGACGTTTCCCAAAATTAGACAGTTATATTATAGAATTTAAGCTAAAAAATAATAATTATGTACCAAATGGTTTTGAAGTTAAATCCATGATAAAAAGAAATTTTGCATTATAATGTCCGAAAAATAATTTTGAAGCTTACATTTTATATTTGACACCTAGATGTGTCCCGGATTGTTATCCTGTCAAGAGTGGCATGACCACCAATCTACTGGCAGTATTTATTTGCTGATCTGTGGCTCGAAAAAGGG
>CABFOW010003318.1:65571-76960 GCA_902141385.1 Timema californicum
TATACACACCTCTATAAATCTTTACCTTGGATCGTCTATAGCCAAATTTTCAGCTTCATCAGCAAGAAACCAAACAGAGCCCCCATCTGCCACAAAGTACAACTCATTGAAGAGAGCACTCTTGTACCAATCTGGTAAACTTCTGAAAAGAATAAAACGGAATTTAAGAATTTACTTTATGTTAAAGGTTGTATCAACATATAAGAGTTAAATGTTATAACTATATACTATATTTAGCTCTTTTATGTTGATATAACCTTTAATATATTTTACAAAATATGTCTTATATTAAGATGGTGCAGGATGGATTAAGGATGCAAGGCTGAAGAAATGTGAGAGGCGGAGAAAGGCTGTCTGCTGGTTTTTGATTTAATTTTACTTCAGCACCACGTCTTACTACCCGTTCAGGTTATATGCCTAAGTACTAATTATACTAATGGGTTAGAAATTGGGAAGGTTGAATTCAGAGTAAGAGAACCCACATTTGCGTAAAGGGTGAGTAGAAAACCATTTAGAAAAAACTACCCCCAGTTCACCCGTCCGAGATTTGAACCTCGATCTCTCAGTCCTCGGCAGTTTAGCTCAACAAAGAACTAGCAAAGTTAGCTAACTACGCCACCGAGGCAGGTATCTGTTGATTAAAGATGCAAATATAAAAAGTCAATAAATATTAGAGATGGGTAGAATCCTATATTTCTTTAATCCAAATGAGAATCTTAAATTTTCTTTCCCATCTCAAAACACCCTTCTTATACTCGAATCTTTAAAAATGTATATAATTAATATCTAAATATTTAAAATTAAAATTAAAAAATGTTGTTTAAGGCTTGGTGACATTGATAAATATTATTTTGTTTGTAACGTTTACTACATTATAAACAACATAGAGTATATTTTTTATATAAATTAAATGTAATGATATAATTTTGTCCTTTTTGGTGATTTTGTTATTCTTTAAACTAAAAAAGTCTACTTTCACCAACTACTTAAAAGTGTTATATTAAGTCAAGGTTTTAATAAATGTATTCGAGATTCTTTTTGAGATTTTTATGAATCTTGAATCTCTAAGATATCGCAAGATTTGAGGGATTTGAGCGACCCATCTTTAATCAATATTCATTTAAATTAGGGATGGGACCTTGAATTATCGCACCTTTAAGGATATTCAAAATTTGAAAAAAGTTCAAATTCAAAACTCAAATCCTTAAAAAAAACATTTTTTTTCAGGTGAAATTTGTTTTAGAGCTCTAATATTGCTTGTTGGTGGTTCAAAACCAATTATAATTATAGGATGAACTTAACAACCAGTTCCCAGATCAGTAATTTAACCCTTAACTGAATGCATGAATGTTATAATGAATTGATTACAACTAAGAAAGAATATTAACATTTGCTATATGTGTTTTTTCGTATTCTATTATAGTCATAATTTACTCTTATGTTCATAATTTAGTCCAAAATTCAGATTCAAGATTTCGGATTCAATCGTCAATTGGGAATTTGGATTTGTAAAATAATGGTATTAACTCATTTCTAATTTAAATCTTATATGTAATTTGATAAGCCGGTTTCCGGTAATAGAATTTACGAGGAAATGACTGAATGAATCTTGACAAACAACCACTCATTATAATGGTTAACAGGCCAGGATGTCAGAAAAGATAGTAGTTTTTCACAAAAACCCAATTTCACAGATAATTTACAATTTTCATTCTTTATTTAATCACCATGGAAACCGTTATTTGCTGAATGGCTGTGAACAGATAGTGAACAGTATGTATGTTTATAAGTAGTTTAAGCAAGTGTACAACTTACGCGTCCTGTAACACAGGTTGTTGCCAGAGTTCTATTTCCTTCTCCCAACGCTCATAGTTGCTCAGCACATAGTGAGAAAGAGCAGGTGCACCAGCACCATCAGTAGGGAACCATTTGGTGTAGAACCTGTGGATAGCAATCGTGTTGAATAGAGGTCTGCAAGTAGTCATATTTTGGGTTGAAACCCAAATTTTTTTAGTTTTAAATAAATACTCGAGCTCTGGCTGGAAAGAATTAAAGCCTCTACATTTCAAGCTACTTTTAGCTTTTTATTGTCTGGTGATGGGCAACACATTGTTTACTCTTCTCTTTGTCTGTTTGTATATGGTTACCAAAAAAGAAAATAAGGGGCAAAACAATGATATAACAATATTCACAATAAAAACACTTTGAAAATAAAAAATTAAATGGATGTATGGGAAGTATAGGAGACAAAGAGAAAAGACTATGATTGAGATACCAGGCAGCTGGCGAGTTGGATATATGACTTTATTAACAATATGGATATAGTCACATCTGAATATCAAGTTCTTTAAATTGTAAAATTACACATGGACACCTCTCATGTTCAGATATTTCCTGAACAGGGAGGAGGAGTAATAATTTGACTCTCCTAACCATCAGACACTAAGGGTCTTTGGCCCCAAATACTAGTCAAGTTTAGAATATCATTTTTGTTGTAACTGTGTCTCACTGTCAACTTGGGTCATAAGCATATGTACTAATTACACAAGTGAGTAGGAAAAATTAAATTTAGAGAAAGTGTACTCAAATTTGTGTGGAGGAAAAGTGGAAACCTATTTATGAAAACACACCCTCAGTACACCACCCAACCAGGATTAAAACTCTTATCTCCATGTCATCAGCAATCTAGTCTATAAGACACCTAGTCATTTTCTCAGAATCAGCCACTTCTATCTATATTTAATAATAAAATTGTGTAGTATATTCTTGGATGCTTGGAAAAATAATGAAAAAAGTTTAAGAATCGAAATCGAGAAAAACAGGTATTGTGACATCCCTAATAGAAACAAAGAACTTTATTGATTTCAGTTGTGCCCTTACAGCTTTATATAATATTTCTACAAAGAAGAAATCAAATACAATTAAAATTTGTGCTTACCTTCGATATTTTTTTCTTTTCCCTGAGAAGTGTATGTTGGGCATGTCCCAAACTAAAGCAAGCTCAGCTTGACCAGTCCTGCCACCTTGTAGTGACAACTTGACGCTAACAGCGCATGCCAACTGCTCTCCAGTTCCTAGGACAAGGATGTGATTCATTTGATTTCTTACACATATCTATAACGTATTTGCTCCTCCCATGTTGGGCCTTCATAGCCCACAGTGTTTGTGGTATCGGCATTCTCTTTAGTTTGACATTACATAGGAAACATGTGTCATTTATGCAAATTATTAGTTGTTTTTTTTTTGCCAAAATGTTGGTTGTTCAGAAATGTAAATATGAAACTTTGTTATTCAACATAACACTAGATATTTTAAGAATGTTGGACAGTAGTGTTAAGATAAGTGAGGTGGCCAAGTAATACAATATGGCACAGATGACTATTTACAGCATAAAAAATACCTGAGACACGATTAAAAAAAGTTAATAGAAACTGTAGATTTGGGGACGAACCATTAATGGTGTGCACAGGCTGCTAGGGACAGATATATTCTGATAGAGCGTAGTATTATCGGTTTGACCGTGCTCGTGACAGTTCGGTTAAAGAAGAAGATTGTATCATTATCTCTCACTCTCACTTAACTTCTCACTTTGAGTACAAATAAAAGTAAGGAAAGAGGGGATTAGTAGCCTAACAGGAAATGTTTACATAGAGGTTTGGTGGAATATAATGCTATCGTTAAAAGAAAAATATGCCTAGCTCAAGGGTGGATCCTGGGTTAGTTGTATGTGTAAATTGGTTTTCATGAGGCTCCCTCAAATATATATTTGATGAATGTTGCTGTTGAGGGAGGGAAGGCGGGGGGGAGGAGGGGGGGTTAAAATTGGTTCTCACAAGGCTCCTTTAAGGATAAATTTAATAATTTTGATTAATAAAGATTTTAATGTATAATATTTTAATAATAATATTGTGAGTTTATTAACTACTAGCTGAAATTAACAATTAATATAATAATAATAATTACATAAAACAAAGAGTTGCCATCACAATAAAAGTAATAAATATATACTTTACATAGGTCTAAAGTGTTTTAGTAATAAAAGAAAAAAATATGTATTTTAATACTACATTTAATAATATAATTACTGGAAAATTTTAGTTTTAATCCCCTTGCTTTGCTCTAGAGCTAATATGAAAGAGATTTTGTCTAATTTTGATCAGGCCGTGTAGGAGATAGGGTGAGGAAGGTGTTAGTCAGTCATTCTTTACAACTTTAAGGTATTGGTTTCAATATTTATGATTATTTTCTATGTAGGAGGGGACGATCGCACCCAACCTCACCTGGATCCAACCCTGGCCTAGCAAGGGAAACTCTTACTTTTATTGCTAATGAGAACAAATTCACTGTTCTGTTTGTTAAAATGATAACATATTCCAACAAGTTAATATACAAAATTAAATACACTTTTTGGAATATGTGGGATAAAAATGACATTAACTAAAGGTTTTATTAATTTTTTTAGTAAGATAAACACTTTTTGTTAAATATAATATTCAAAGAAATACAATAAGTGTAATGATCTTGATATTTTTTATACAGTTATATTAAATGGAGGACCAACAGTTTAACGTGGAATCTGAACCACAGTGGAGGCCTGGCATTCCCGACAAAAAGTAGGTAAATATTTGGAATGCTAGGTGGGTCAAGTATCCGACCCTAGTAGAACCCACTGGTAGACTAGCTCATGCATAGGAGGGCAAAGTGATCTACATACAAATGGTTGACCAATTTGGGTGCATAAAACTAATCAACAATAAACTGGTCAACACGTGTGGACAAAGTGATCGATAGACAAATAATCTACACGAAGGAGAACTTAGACCAAGTTGTTGATAAGAGTAGGACCATGTGCTGGACGACCAACTGATCGATAAAATATTAACAAATATTTGATAGACTAGGTAGTTAGTGGCCGTCGACTCGTCGACAAATACGTACATAGAACAACAAAATGATAAGACAGTCAATTGATCGACAAAAAACAACAACTGGCAGACAAACGTTGGGATGGATCCCTATAATAGTGGATCACAAGTTAATACATGTGAACAAAGAACTCGCTAAACCAAAAGCTAAGTGTTTTATTTCCGTATCAAGGTGTTCTTTTTCCACTATATATTTAGTTACATTACAATGAACGTATGTCATCCATTAATAATAACAATTTCAATTGATTAAAATAGTGCACTTTACTTAACATTAAATAAACAATGTCACTTCTGTTTATTGTACAAATAAAAATAATTAAATGTTGGTAAATCCACCTATCATATACATAATATACAGCGAAAATGTAAACTAAATTATTGTAAAATAAGAGCAGAAAAAGTATGTTCTCTAAGAAGAAAATACAAGGAATTCATACAAATATTAAAGTTATTATTTTATTACAATAAAATAATCAACAAAAATATACACATTTCTCTAACCATATCACTCACAAGTAGCCTTAGTAATGTTATCTCCTGATTACATATTACTTTATTTGGAAAGATTCTCAGCTGGATTTACTTTTAATCGACTGTATTTGGAATCTATTTGACGTTGTCACATGGGCTATTTTTGAAAATTATATGCATGCATAATCTATTTGGAGTGCTTCCCTCACAGCAAATTTTTTAAACTGGATGTCTCTAGAAACTATTTGGAGGGGTCCTCACCTCAGTCACCTCAATCACTTGGCACATTTTTGAACATTAAATGTCTTTAGAAGTTATTTGCAGTTAAATTCAAGTCTTTTAGCTTAATATTCGAGAATATCAGAGAGTGTGAACGACATCAAGAAGGGGCTAATTTATTCCAAGAGGGGCAATCAACCCTCTCTCTACACTCCACTTATCACTTTCCCTGTCCCTAATTTGAAGTGGTCCTTTCGCACTTTCTTGAAATTAAACTCTTTTGAAAGAAATTTAGAGTAGTCCCCCCTCCAAATTATTTTGAAATATGGATGTTCCTAGAACATATTTTGAGTAGCGTCCTTCAGAAATTTTTTAAAAGTTTGGATGCCTCCATAAGCTATTTTTATTAGTCCTCAGCCCGTTTACTTTTTTTAATTTAGATCTCCTGAAAGCTATTAGAAGGAGTTTTTATCAAAAAATGTTTAAAATTTAGATGCTTCCAGAAGCTATTTAGACTGCTTCTAGCTTGAATTTTTTTCGAAAATTAGATGCCTCTAGAAACTATTTGAAGTGGTCTTCTATGGAAAAATTTTGATAATTGAATGCATATAGAAGTTATTTTGAGGTTAATGCAAGATCTTTAAACTTCATATTTGATAATATTAGAGGATTTAAAATGTATTTAGGGGNTATTTTCAGGGGAACGATGCCCCACTCGGTTCTACCACCACAGATGCAGTACTACACAAAGTTATTAGATGAGTCCATGCAACAACAACAAAATGCTGACCATCTCCTGTTGGGAGACTTTACTACGATCCACAATAGACAAGACCTCTCCCTCCCCATTAAAAACGAGGGTACATCCATGGAATTACTCTACATTCTCAATGTACATTTTTTAAAAGTCTGGATCAAAAGGCCATTATTTTACGTGTGATGTGTGCTCAGCTACAAAGCTACAAGTAGAGATTAGGCAAGTTAAAGAGTAGTATAAATAGGCCTATACATTTACAAAAGGTGCTTCACCCAGTGCTGGTGGAACTTTATTTGTGTAGGGATGTATACAAAAATTTTTTAAAGAAACTTTCCCTCAAGTAAAAGGAGATCCGGGGACACAACACCATATATTTTGTGAAAATTGGATACCCTTAGAATCTATTTTGAAAGGTCCTTGTCCAGTAATATTTTGAAAATTAGACTCCTTTCCAAGATATTTGGAGTGATCCTACCCTATAAAATGTTTGAGATTTGAATACCCCTTGAAGCTAATTATAATTTTCCTTACCTAGAATATTTTTAATTTAATTTTTCAGAATATATTTAAAGTGGTTTTCCCCATGGCAAATGTTTAAGTGTGTATGACCAAAAAAACTACTTATAGTGGTCCTCGACTTTAAATTCTCAAATGATGGAAAAACTAGAGAATATTTCCCGGGATTTTTCTCAATTTTACTGGTGAGTGGCCACCCTGAAAATATTACTTGTGGTATATCCCTCACAATTAAATACAAATAACACTTATATTACCTCTTGACAAACTATTACTTTAGCTCTATCCCTCACAATTCATTACAAGTAACACTGTTAATTCATGTCCTAACAAAATATTACTCTAGGTATATCCCCCACCATTAATTACAAGTAACACTCTTATATCATGTCCTAACAAAATATTACTCTGAATATATCCCTCGCAATTAATAACAAGTAACACTGACATATCACATCCTAACGAAATATTACTTGAAGTACATCCCTCACAATTAATTATAAGTAACACTGTTATATCACATCTTAACAAAATATTACTTTAGATATATACCTTGCAATTAATTACAAGTAACACTGTTATATCACATCTTAACAAAATATTAGTTTAGATATATACCTTGCAATTAATTACAAGTAACACTGTTAAATCACTTATTGACAAAATATTACTTGATATAGGCTAATATATTTGTTGCAAGCAGCAGTGTGATGTTTTGTATTCCAAGTTTTTGAAAAAGCAATCATCGGTAAACTACCCACATATGACAATTTATTCAAAAAACAAGTAAACTTATACAATGTTATTTGTCATGTCAGACATTTCCAAGATACCAATTTCGAACCGAATCATTAAATCACTTTTTAAAATATTTCCAAGTTTTCAACAACTTTTGACCAAAAACTAAATAGCCTATATATTGTTAATTGTGAGATCAATTACTCCCTAGGTATGCATTTTAATCAGAATATTTAGAAACAGTTTTGAAAAAAATTTGCATTAAAAATCTCTCATTTGTAAACTATCCTTAATTTGAAGGCTTGGGTCAAGATTAAATAAACTTGTTGAGATATTGCCCTATCACTTCTAGATATCAAGTTTGAAAAAATCAATCAAACTGTATCTGATCCGTGGCCAGGGACAGGTTGGCAGACACATGGGGACAAACAGAATTATGAAAATAGTTTTTTGAGTTTGAGTTTACAAAAAAAGTAAAAATTCACCAATATCTTGAAATAGATTTTTTTTTTCAGCATTACAATACTTTATCTTGATATGAGTAAGTAAAAGGGTGGTTATCCTGGTATGTGTTTGGACACTACTCTGCAACAATAAAACTGCTCACTGAAGGCTGTCTGTCAATTCATGTGTAGCTAACATTGTATCACCTCTAACACCAACACTTGCTTAGAGAGGAAGTAGACTCAATATTTCCTAGTTTATAAACTAAACATTTTAATATGACATAGTTTATACTATGCTTCGTAATCTTGGTAACAAACATATGAACTAAGGCACTATAGCTTTTTACTCTTTGAAACATGTTTATAGTATGTTAGTATTTTTTTACTTTCTCGCTATCTTACAGGTAGAGAAAGTATTGTGAATGTCAAAAAATCGAACTCAAGATTTTGATGGATGTTTCATGACCCCTTGAATCCAAAAAAGTGGTGTTTGATTTCCTGTCTGTTTGACTGTCTGTACCTCCAACTAGAGCCTAAACTATTTTACCGATCGGGTTAAAACTTGGTATCTAGGGTTTTCATAGGGTTGCCCCGAGGGTTTTGGAATTGGATATCTAACCCTAAAATTGAGGGTAGTTTACTCAAGGGCAAAAATAGAAAAAGTAGATTTTCTCAAAATTGGTTCTAACAATTTTGATTAAATTTCATTGCTAAACATTTATAAATATTCCAAAGAAAATGGCTTCTCTCAATATTTCGGCAAAATGACTTTAAGGGCTCCGGTTTGATACGTATATTATCTTTTATTATAATATCTCCTAAACTATTTGAGATATGAAATTACTTATCATTACAAATATGTAGTCTCTTTATAATACAAATATTTATTAAGAAGCATATTTTTATAAAACCAATAACTTTCAAGCTATACATAAATATATGTATTTTTTAACTTTTCAAACACAAAAGGTAAAAGTATTGCGCCCGCAAAAGAAAATCTAACCTGAAATGTTGATGGATGTTGACGTCTCAAGACCCCCAAACCCTAAAAAAGTGGTCTTTCCAATATCGTCTGTCTGTGTGTCTATTTAAACTTAAAATTAAGAGTAGTTTAAGAAAGGGCGAAAAGAAAAAAAAATCGATTTTCTCAAAATTGACTTTGATTAAAATTCCTTTCTAGGTGTTGATTAAGATTATAAATAAACTGGCTATTTTCATTTTACCATGAAAATGAATTTTAGGGTACTTTAGAAACTTTACATAAGCAGAAACTTCCGTATCCCCGCAACTATTTGAGATACTAAATAACTTATCATTGCAAAATTGTAGTACTATTAAAAATAAAAAACTTATATGAAATATATTTTTATATATCCCAGGGTTCTTACAGACATATGAAACTTAAATTTAAAGACTTTTCAAGGACTAAAACTGTTATTTCTTGTGGTGCCAAAAGCTAAACACGTCAATAGGAAAAGGAATTATAAACCGTACAGAATTTTAAATAGATGGAAAACAATAACTTTTCTGTAAATTGAATAAACAGCTAGGACTATAAAGATAGAAATCTAACTTTATTGTCACTTACTTCACTCTCCTTGGTTTATTGGTTAGTGTAACCATTCTAGATTCAGTATATATTGGAGTATAGCTAGAACAAAAATTTAAGCGCTAAGGTGGATGGGATATGAACTAATAGCTATCAGTGTGGTTTTTAGTGAAACAATGTAGTTATAAATGCTTAAAGTGTTAATAGGTAGTCAGAAATTTTAAAAGAATTATTACAAATGACGTACGGTTTTAAAGCAATTTATAAAAAAAATGGCAAATGCACATGAATTATGATTTTCAAATGTAGGAAATTAAAGAAAACCTTGTATTTCATCAACAGTAATGCTAATGCGTTTGTAAGACAAGTTAACACTGTATGTATCCACTTCCCCCTATAAATACCCCAACCCATGGGTGTGACTATCTCTAAACTAGATATTTCACACCACAGTGCATATTAAATCGCGGTCTTTACAGCCATTCTTCACAGCCATTTCAAAAATAAATATGGAAACATGGAAATTCCAGGACTTTTCAAGGCCCAGAGCAATTAAAGGACTTTTCCAGGCCTTGAACAAAGACACATTAAATTCCAGGTCTTTCAAGGACCGTATGAACCCTGATATCCAACAGTTTCTGAGATATTCGCTTATATATTACTACAATTTTGTGAGCTTTAGTTGTAAAAGAGATACTAAAGTTTTTTAACGCAATAATTCTCCAATGCCATAGAGTGATTAAATATAAGTAAGTCTCTAAAAGTTTATGTGGTTTTCCCTTAAACCTCTTAGGAGAAATGTTTGTACATATTTTTTATTGCTCAAAATTTATGAATGAGGAATTAAATAGCAATGCGATGGCATGAAGATTTTCAACATCTAATAAAATGTTGAAAATTTTAACCGGAAGTTGAAATTTTAATACGAAGTGTTAACCCTTGTGGACCCAACATTGATCTTTTTTATCAGTCCTAACATACAAATGAGGACATTAATTCTTTAAAAACAAAATTATAAAATTTAAAACCGGGACTAAAAAAAAATGTTTTACATACGTATAGTGCAATTTATGCTTGGATTTGCTAGTGTATATTATTTCGTTTCACATATATTACGAGTTATGAGTAAATATCTCCACTTTCGAAACAATAGAGCGAGAAAGTGTGTGTGGAGTTCCATACCATTTATTTTAAATACATTACTAATCTAGACACCTACTACATCATGCTTGTTCCATTCTATCTTGGTCCATCAAATTTAACCTTTCGTTAAACCAGTGGTGTGCCTAGACATTTCTATTAGGGGGGCCACTGGGATTTTACCAAGTTCCCTCCCATATCATCGTCTGAATATTTTTTTTAATCAGATGTCTCTAAAAGCTATTTGAAGCTGCCCACCCCCAGATAAAAAAAAATGGATGCCTCTCTAATTGGTTTGGAGTTAACCTTACATGGATTTATTTTAATCAAATGCTTCTAGAATCTATAGATTAGCTTCATAAATATTTTCAATTGTATATAGCGTACAATGCGTTCTTCTCCCACCAAATAGTTTTACAATTGTGTGTGTGTGTGTCTCATTGAAAACAATATTTGAAGAAACATTAGGGGTTTCCATGCTCTATCTGGCTTCCCTTGTATAAAAGCCTATGTAAAACATAATTTATATCTGACATTTACCTTCAACATGTAGGCTACATGTACAATTTCAATACTAGCATGTATAGTTTTAGATTATAAAAAGCTAGTGATTTTTTTTTACTTT